>JAVQJL010094024.1:0-42600 GCA_036024295.1 Nannoperca obscura
TGAAAATGCTGTCAACACCAAAATGCTCGATGTCAAACCTAAACCTAAACCTAAACGCCTGGATAGAAACTCTTAGAAGCTAACGGTAGTCCTTCAATAGTGATTGTTCGCCCATGAACATTCACTTACTGTTTATATTAAATATTGATTCAGAGGGGTTATTAGGTTGTGACATTTCTACAGGATGTAATGTTGGGGTTTACACTGCCTGGTTTAAATGTATATTTTACGACTTTATTGCCCAGTTTAAAACATTTGTTAAAGTAAAGTAATCAAAAAGTAATCAAATGTAATAAGTTCACCTTATCTCCATTCTTGAATCACTACTTGAGCTTTTGGAGGTTTGGTGCAGTGCTGAATTCCTAGAGCAAGCTTGTTAACATAGACCGTAACTTTGTCAGTTCTGTTTATAAAGCCACAAATGGCAACATGTCTGTTAGAAAAGGTTGTGTGTTGTTATGGTTTTTAATTGAGGTAAAAAGAATCAGTAAAACTAATCAATGGCGTACATGTTGATGAACCTTTATGAAAACTGTACTCAAGAACTGAAAATAAGTCATTTTCAGATCATATTAAAATCAGAGACTTTGGGACACTGGTAATATACCTGGTACTTTCAAACTAAACAAGAAAAGCTACTTCTTTTTTTCAAACAATAAGCCAAGCATCATGAAGTCTCCCTCACTTGGAGCTGTTGTTTTCACAGGCACTAGGGTAAGCATACAGTATACGATCACATTGCTAATGACTGGTAGCTTATCAGCAATTTGTAGCTGAGGAAGACTGCATTTGCTCTCAGTGGTAATTGCTAATGCAGGGGCCAATGATGTTTCAGGAGAGCAGGAAGCGCAGGGCTAGAAGGGCATGTGTGCGAATTTACCACTTCGTCCCTGGTTGCCTGAGTCCTGGGCGCAGCCCCTGGCCCACACAGGGAGCAGGGGGCCCTGGAGGTCTACAGCTGTGGATAAGAGAGAAGAGAAAGGCACAACAAGATACTTGGTATGGACGTGTAAGGTTGAGAGGTGGTACAGTTTTAATCCTCTTGCCTTTTCTTATTGTGTGAAGCACTGTACTTCTTTTCCTCACTGACTCTGATCTTTCATAATATAATAAATGTACTAGCCTGTGGGAAAGTGGACAAAAGTGAGACAGAATGAACGAAAAAGAAAGGCCGTGGCTATTTATATCGTTTCACCTTCCTCATACTCAGAGGAAATTCCTAAAATGAATGTGTTTTTGACTGAGGTAGAGATAGAGGAAGAAGAGAGGGTGAAAGGAGGGAATACAGAAAAGATTTCTGTCTTTAAAACTCCCAACCCTCCTATTACATACTCCAAATGTGCTATGTTGTGCTCACTCAGGCGGAGTCATTCTGGAGGCTCCTCAGGAGTATTGTAGCTCCCCTCCACGGCACAGACTCTGATTTAGTACTGTTAATAAACATGATGTACTGCTTACAGTGATTGCTCAGACAGGAATGTTTCTTTTTTACTTCTCTTTTTCATACTTACACACAGTTTCACATGTTTGCATGTGGCGCTGAGAGAGAAGAAGAAAATGTGGGACTACACGGTTTATTTCAGACCCTCGCTGCCGAGGACACAGACGAATTCTTTTGGGGCAGGTTTAGCACTGTGAGATGCCACCCCATTTCCCAGAATTATTACTTGGGCTCCAATAATGTCCTGTTGCTTTCTGGAACTAATTCAGCAACTTGTTGGATCAGAACCCCAAGAGTGACAGAGCTAAGACTTCAATTAGACTTCATCCAGTGTAATTCTGTGGTGTTTTTCTATTCAGTTATATTTCCAATGCAAATGTGTATTTGTTGTGCCAGTGACAGGTTCACTGTCAAAGGTTGGTCACTTTCAGAAGTAAATGTCAGGCTGACAAAGCTGCATAATTCCTGACATGGTATGCAGTAGCCTTGAGGTAAGGTAAGCTTTCGCTCTCTATATGCGCACAGCTCATGTTGTGCTTGACGAATGACAAGAGAAATACATTTTCTGCTGTATGCTCATGATGGATTTCTCACTAATTAAAAGACAATTTGCTTGTTTCGAGCCTCCTCTAAAAAGCAACCATACCCAACAAGCTGGATTTATGATGTGCCTGCCAGCTTCTCCATGGCGCAAATCTTTTAGCAACATGCTCCCGGCGCAGAACCCACATGGCTAGCCACAGCTGGCTCTTATTACAAACCCATACAGTAGCCATTCTTTTTCACTTACCCCCTCCCTGTTTGGTGATGCTTATTAGAAATGTAACATACTAGTCTGGGAGTTTGTTACAGATTTATGTGTCACAGGTGTTCCCTTTAAAAAGCGTGCAAGGGTTACCGTCCAATCTGAGCCAAGATAACATATCTACATGTAAGAAGGGAGGAGTGTGACTAACATTGTTTTTATATGCCTTGCTTGTAAATAAAAGTGTGTCTACTGAAATTGGAACACTGATTCTGGACTTGACTAAGTTAGTGAAAAATATGCATCTCATTTTACAATTGAAATGTGATTTTCTTATTAAACCCAGGCTAACAATAAATGTGTAGAAATTTAAGAAAATCTTCCTGAGGTCATAATTTCAAAAATGTGCCTGGTCATGAGTATTTCATTCCATAAAGTGAAAATAGTATTTATATGAATGCATTTGTTTGTATTTAAGTATATTTTTTCCAACATGTCAGTTTTATTTATATGTAAGGTTTTTCTTTCCCTTGCTCCTTTATGGTCAAATGTGTGGAAGTGTGTCAGCTTAAAGTGAAAATCTTTGTGAAATGCTAAAAAAAAAAAAAAATCACTTTTTATTTATATCCATATCCATATATTCCATTACCATCTTTGAAAGCTAGTAAGACTCCATGATTGAGTCAATTATGCACAAACTATTATATAGTTTATATATATACAGTATATATATATATTTACCATAAATATTTTTATGGTACATATTTGTTTGTAATCACAAAATTCCCATTATAGTATTAATTTCCAACAAATGACATAATATAGTTGTTTTTTTATGAAAATAGTTTGAGAATACTATAGTGACTGTTCAAGCTCACAGTAATTTGAGCTTTCACTCTCCATGTTGTAAGGATTGTGTGTATTCGAATGAATTTCCAGAGTTGCCTGTTGATGGACTTTGACTGGTACCTGGTGTGTCTGCTGCCTGTCTGTCAACACCAGATACCCTGAGCGTGAGCCTGTGTGCTGGCAGACCGTTTCACCCTGAGTCTGCAACTGCTGCCAACACGTAGGGGTAGATCACACTCCTACCCAGAACACACAACGGGGTCCTGAAATTGCTTCTGACTGACTCCTGGCTCTGAGCATGCATGGACACATTTAAGAAACAGAACACATTCTTATCCAAGCTACACAACATGTGACCAAAGGTGATGAGTTCATGGACTAAGCTTTGAGCCGTAAGCCGGGCTTCTGACCATGTCTGTCTCTTTCCATCTTTGCCTCTGTCTTCAAGTTTCACAGGCCGCTCTCCCTTAGAAGTGTCTCTCCCCTGCCCCTGTCTCGACTCCTCACTTTGTCTCCACGCTCAGCTACACTTCTCCAGTTACTCGGCACCACACCTCCTGGTTGTTATCCCCTCAGCTTCTCTCCTTTGACTCCATCCCCACCCTCTCATGCTAAGGGGGGAACACTCAATGCCTTTAATGTGTCCTTGGCCCCATGTTCCTCCTGGCTGTCGGCCTGATCCAGGAGCAGTGGGTCCCAGCTCCACCCTGGGTGATTGATGGCAGGGATGCCCTCTCCTCTCACCCTCCACGCCCCACCCCCGGCTAGGCGGACAGCATAGCGTTTCATGAGCTCATCTGTGTGGCGCCCAGGAGCTGCACCTCAAACGCAGGCACCACTCTTGTCTCGTCCCGCACGACTCCCTGGGGGAAACAAAGCATGTGTGACCTCCCTTTACTCAGCCTGCAACCCCATCTCCACCCGACCCTCCAGTACCCTCACTGTATCATCACTGTCTCCATGCTCAATCCCGCTGACAGCCAGACTTTAACTCTCCCTAAACACCACATTATCCCTTTACTCTGCATTTAAATTTCCATCCTAATCTGCTCGTTATTAAATGTATGCCACAAAATGAACTGTCCCCAGTTCATTCACTATATGTACATTTCCTTTCACCTGCATCTTCAATTTGCGCATAAAAAATATGAATGCAAATGCATGTGGTTTAAATATCTCAAAAAGGTTTTTGCTCTTGGCTGAGGTGGAGAAGCTAGCATATCAAGAAAGAGACGCTGCAATAAGGCCTGACAGAACATGCCTTGACATAGGAGTACTTTCTACTGTATACAAAGAGCTGTTACATGCTTCCACTCAACACGCAGCCCAGCATACCTGGAAATTATGTACTTATTGGAAAATTCCATAGCTCACAATTTACGTCCAATGCCAACGTTCTCTGCCAATGCAAGAAGTTGCGTGTCCTTTATGTAGCGAGGTGGAAAGGGGAAAGTGTCTGGCGGTCAGGGTGGTGGTTGGGCATGTAGCACATCAGACCCTCAGTGTGGGACACTGAGTATTAATTGAAGGTCTTCTTTCAGGATGCACTTTGTTGCTTCAGCTTCTGAAACCCCAACCACACTGCTGATTTTATTTACCTTATTGCCAGATAAAAAATGTTATATTGGAATTTTCTGTAAAACCCCAGATTATGTTCAATAGTTTTTTTGTTTACAGCCAATGCCAACTTTTTTAATTTATTCTCACTTTCAACGAAACTATGGTACCTCTAAGGTTAGGGAAAGATTGATTGTGGAAATGACAAATAAATTACGGTTCAGGTATGGTTTCAATTAGACAACTAACAAATTTGGTTAAGGCAAGGGAACATCTCATGGTTAGGTAAACATACTGGTTTGGGTTAAAATTTCTACTTTGTTAAGGTTAGGAGACCTGAATTACTGAAATGACTATCAGAATAGTTGCCAACAAAGTTAATTTGGCATTGATTGATCAATTAATCGTTTCTAACTCTTAGTCTCACAATATGGCATGAAAAGCTGTCGTTCTTCCTCAACAACTCACCCGTTCATCCAGCCGCCCACCTCACCTTAACCTCCCGTCAGGAAGCCGGGAAAGGCCTGTCCTCCTCTTCATGTACGACATTCCAAGTGGGAAGGAATCTGAGGACACTGATCACCTAATCTCTCCAACTGAAGCACCTGTTGGGGCAGTGCTGGAGTAGAGGGGGAAAAAATCCAGCTCTATGTTGACCCGATACATCTCCGTCTGTATCAGATGGTGTTAGCTGTTACTTGACAACCAATGGTCCATTTACACGGACAGGATAAATGATGGACTTCTAAAAACCTTTATATAGGTCTATTTATGTAAGGAGTTTCGGTCATATAACTTATAACTATAACATATTAACTTGATTTGAAAATATTAAAATCGGTTCTAACGAGATGTAGTCCACAATTTTAACATTTTGTTACCCTACCTTATCTCCCCATGTTTCCCTTACTGAAGATATAATATAGTTTCCTCGAAACATTAGAGCAGCCGGATTGCTGTGACAGCATTGCTGAAGGAAACATCTGACCCAAATGAAACTAGATCATTCATGTAAGAATAGAGCACCAATGAAAAGACTGAAAAGACATACAATACAGTCTATGAGTCCTGCCTGACAGCCAATCAAATATCTCGCCCAGCTGTTCATGAGGTGACCATGTGCTGAAGAGGACCCTGAGAGACCATGAGCAGGGACATAAATCACCCAGGAGGACGCTGCAGTTGCTGCTTGTGTCTGCACGTGGTGAAGACATTGAGATTTTTGCCATAGCTTCTTTTGAGAACTTGTCATTAGACCTGTTTGTGTTATTATTCTGTTTACACTTGGGTTTTGTAAATGTGTCTCTCAGTGATAAATCGCTTACTGCCCATAAACACTTCTGTTTCTTAAAAGTAATCCACCACAATGTCTATTACATTGGAGCTGACAAGCAAGCACTTCTATAAAAAACCTATAAAAAGCTTGTTTATTGGTTTCAGATCATTTCTAAAACTGGAATCCATGATTAATGGTCACTGCTGTTTCTGAAAATTGACTGTAGATGTACTGAATATGTGATATGCCACATGTGTCCTTTGTGTAGACTACAGTGTGAGTGTACTCATGCTTTAGTTCATCTTGATAAATGATCTGGATTGCTCTTGGAGTGAGATTGTTAATGTGGCCAGAAGAGGTCTAGTTTTTCCTCTTGTCCAAGGTTATTTAAACTAAACCAACCATTCCTTTAAATGTCTCAAATCCCGTACAGCATGGGCCACAGCCTTAATGCCTGACAGAGGAACGCTGCTTTGCATGTAGCCTGATTATTATCTGCTACACAAATTGCTAGCAGCTGGGTTGTTCATGGATGACGGTCCCATAGTTTATGTATTGAAACTGTTGGAATGTGGACAATTACCACTTTCACTTTCTCACAAAAACCATAATACAGTTTACATAAACTATTCTCTTAAAAATCCTACTTTAAAGAGCTTTATGAGCCTCCAGGGCTGGTTCATGCAGATAAAGAATTTGCTTCCCATTTCATATAGCTCTCTGGTAGCAAGGACAAACAAAAAAGAAGACTACTTTTCATGCAAAAGATGTTTTTTTTCACTCGCATAATTTCACTTAAACCAGGCAAATCTTTTACATAATTGAGTTTTAACAAGGCCTCATGTAAGTGAAATATGTTGTACCACCCACAACTAAGGTCTGTTGAAGGTTAAATTTTACCAGACTGTATGCTGGACTACTATATCTCTGTTGTGATTTAGGGGTCAAAGAAAGAGGAAACCACAAAGAGGTTAAGAGCAAACAGTGAACTCCCAAAAACTTTCACCTCAAACTTTCTCCGCAGCAGTTTTTGCTGCCCATCATATGCTGATTTGTCACAGTACAAGATATGTCAAAGCTGAACAATGTTCCAGCAAAATAATTCCAAATGCTAGTAGATGAACGTATCATTTTAAAAAGTTTGCATTCAGACACAACGCGTAAAATTCCTGCAGGATCATTACAAATGCAAAACTTGATCTAACTTTTATAAAAGCAAAATAATAAAGTACCTTTAATATGAAAAATCTTATTATTTTAAACAGGATTTTTTTAGGGGGAAAACAGTAGAAAAAGAGAGGAGAAATGGACTGAAAGAAGTCAAGTTGTCATCTTGGCTAAAGCTGCTGAGCACCTTGTGAGTGGTCGAACAGTTTAACCTATAATTACTACAATTAAAATAATACTCATATGAACAAAGAAAAATTGCTTCCAAATGGTCTTTCACATGCACAAGAAAAGAAAAACAAAAACACATGGGCACAGTTTGGCTTCAGAATTTTGGCACCAGAGCATGACATGTCAAATCTGAATTAATCTTGCATATACATGAGTAACTGTAGCTGGTTTTGTACACCACACAAGAACAGCTTTAACTGAATGATACGTGCATTTTCCAAGTCTGACTTACCATTTCAAGTTCAAGCAGCAGAATCCATGCTTATTTGTGTTTTGGCGATAGAGATGCATGGCCATTCTGTTGCTGTACTATCACAATGCATGCTGGGAAATCCCCATGTACTTTGTTGGGCACGAATCCAGAACTGGGTTGCAGGCAAAACAACTTTAATGTGTCTTAAACCTCAGAGGATTCAAAAAGTTGTTCATGGATCACATTACTAAAAGGTCAAGTTAGGGAGTGGGAGACAAAAAGTGTGAATGCGGTATGCGATACAATGTACGCACACACCTGTGTGTGTGTGTGTGTGTGTGTGTGTGTGTGTGTGAGCTTCAGTGATTGATCATTTCCATTCTAATCTTTCACAATTAAGTGGTCTCTCAGGACAAAGAGTAAGGTACAGTTAGGGAAATACAGTAAATATTGCACATACCACCCTGACGTGTCACAACCTTTTTTGCGAGGAAAATAGCAGGGGCTAACATCAAAGTCAAAAGTACACTGCCGAAATCAAAATGTCAGACGTATGCCCTATAAAAATCACTGGACCCCTCACTCCTGTGATGAAGAGAAACAAGGGGTACTCCAAAGTCAACATCATTTTCTCCCTTTCTCCAGAAAAGAAAAAGCCCACTCGCAGGTTTTGCCCTTTTACTGCTCATAGACTGAGGAGCGCTGTTAAAGAGACCTCCAGTGGTATTACTGCTTGAAGATATTTTTTTTAATTCTGGCAATAACGACCTCATGTCCAGTAAGTGCCCTCCCAGTGAAGTAATGATGTAGAGGCCTGTTTTGCTGAGGAGTGTGAGGGAGTGATCAGAGGAGTCCTGCGGACAAAATCGCACTGCTGACCCTGGACATCAGTGATTGATGTCAAATGTGACCATGAAACCCAACAGGGGTTGTTGTACTTTTGATTTTATTGGCCACCATGTCAGGCTGTCTGTTCTCTGTGGTAGAAAGACCTGCACTGCTACAGTACAAGTCTTCGTACACGCACGCTGTAGAGACACTGCTGAATAACGCTATAATGATACGTTAGGGTTTGGTAATTGAATTCTTGTCCTATTTGTAGAGACAACAATATACAGAGAGATTCCCATAAGACTGCCATCTGACCACAATGATATAGAATATTATACCCTGGGTAATTTTAAGTTATGATAATGATAAAACTCAATGTTGCTGAGTTTTTACAGTTGAGGAGAAAGAAAAAATCCTGTAGATTGTGTATTGCTAAAAGAAATATACTAGTAAAAATGATTTCAAAGCAACCTTTTCCCAAATATCACGTTCATATACAGGTACTTTTAAGTTTTAAAAATGTTTTGTAGAAAACATGATGCTGTCCACGCATCGCTTAGAAATGACATTTAATAATACTAATTTGTTCTTCAGCTTACTTGACTCAAGAAAATGTTGCCTGTGAACGTAAGTGCTACAGTTTTGTTTTGTATAAAAGTTTTAGGGACGTGCTCAGGGTGAATGCTGTGCGGAGTTCCACCTGTGGTCAAATTTAGGCAACGAAAGCACTTTGTTAAGGTTAGGGAACAACTGTGATTTCAATTAAATGTGTAAATATGTTTTTTTATTCAGTCATTGTGGGATTTTCTTGTATTAAACCAAGACCAGGATATTTCTCTAATCTTAACCAAGTGCATAAATATAATGAATAAATAGTTTAAACATGCTTTAGTTGTTACAACGGGTTTAAGTAAACAGAACTTATGTGGGATGCAGGACATAAACCCTGGCCTCTTCAAACAAAGCTCTGTGCTTTGTGCATCCATTCACCCTAACCCATCCCTACAGCCTCGCTACAATATAGAAATATCACACTTCTTTGACTGCAAAATATATTGCCAGTGAACATAATCCCTGCAGCAAATACATTTCTTCCCAAACCTATTTGGAAAAGGAAATTAGTACTATATGAACATATTTTAAAGGAGGTTATGTTAAAGATACATAAGGAGAGATATTTATATCCATCTCATTAGGCTAAATGATGAAATGAGACCTGATCACCATTATTAAGAGCTTGTAAACTTGTTTTTACATGCTCCAAGCAAAAAATACTATGCTGATTTTAAATTTCTAAACAGCAGCAAACAGTCAAGAGAAAGCTGAACTCGCTAACATAAGATATAAAAGTGAACACAGACTGACCGGGTTTGTAATCAATAGCAAGCTGGATGCAATTTAGTGACATCGTGTTACACAACTTCTGGGATCTAGAGTTCAAATTTAAGTTCACACAGTTACCCCTTGCTGCCATTTGAAGCTTTGAACGTGCAAACCTGATATTGTTGGCAACTGGTCATCTTGACCATGCCTGACCAGTTAGTGAGCCACAGCCAGTGGGTGGTTTGACCAAAGGGACCAACAAACTTGGCTTTACCAGGGTGGGTCTCTGACAAATGCTGTGCGGGTAAAACCACCTATCTGCTGCCTGACTAATGTTCTGATTCTTTGTTGAGACTAACGTACTAGAATATCCCACACATTACTATCCATCTAAAACTCCACCTTTGTGTTTTGCTTGAGTCTGTATGCACGTACAACAATTTGTGGAGGCATACATATATACACCTATGCACATAAATCCACACTGAATATACTGGTTACACAATATCATGACTTTCAGACATAAACTTTACAGTATTTATTCTGCAAATTATACTATAGTGTTGAATCTGAAATAATTGTTATGCAGCAGAATATGTCTCGTACTTGTATGTGTGTGGGATTACTGCACAGGCTAGATGTGTAGAGAAAAGCGGGGATATAGAACACCCTCCCCTCAGTGTCCACAGAGTGCAGTCAGAGCAATAGGGGAGACGTAAAACACTGGCTGCATTTTTCTCCACATTTATGCATACTCAGAGAGGAGAAAAATAGACCTGTGGTTTATAATTCCCTGATTTCTCTGGAACATGCATTGAAATGTAAACGAGTACAATAAATTCACTTTTGACTGCCTTCCTGGGAATTAGCCACATAGTCTGGACTTAAGGAACTCTCGTACTTTCATTAAAAGCCACATCATTCCTTGTTAAAGTAACAATGTCCATCTCAGAGGCTGCAGCATTTGTGTAGCAAAATTGTGTGATAACATCTGTGCCCAGAGACGTTGCGGTTAAAACATAGAGGTAATGAGTGCGTTGGGTTTTCACCAGTATCTCTTCACACTTTCCAAAATTGACCTTTTTATAGCCACACTGTTGATTATTTTTCATATGGTTCACCTTGTTTATGTAGTGTTGTTTCTGCTGAGGGTTCACTCACTGAAAGATGAAGACAATGGCTGCACAAAAAGCTTTTAGCAATGACATTTTAATATGGATCTCAGGGGAGGTTGGCTGAACACAGGTCAGACAGAGGAGAGGATTTCTGTTATGGATGTATAAATGAACTCTGACTTTAATTGCACATCGTTAGAAACACAGAAACAAGCTTTTGGGCCTGCAGGATTGAAGTCACTTTCTGGGATCTATAGCTCAAATTCAAGTTCACACAGTTACCCCTTGCTGTAATTCAAAGCTTCAAATGTGCAATGCTGATATTGTTGATTACTGGTCATCTTGTCCGTGCCTGACCAGTGAGTGAGCCACAGTAAGTGGGCATTATATTTGAAAAAAATGTAATTCATCTGTTATAAAAGAGGATAGTTGAGAATATTCCTGCCACTGTCATGTCTGTACAGTAAATAAGTAGCAGGAGTCAGCAGCTGGTTAACTTATCTTAGCATAAAGATGAGAAACAGGGGGAAACTGCTTGATTTTGTTCCTTTTGGAAAGAGCCTGGCTAACTGTTTCCAGTCTTTGTGCTAAGCTAAGCTAGCTAGCCGCTGGCTGTAGTTTCATATTTACTGTACATACGTGAAAGTGGCATCCAACTTTACAAGCAATTTGAAAGCAAATATGGAAACTATTCCTCTGAAATCTCCTGGCATTTAAGAAAAAAACAAACAAATGTATTTGTTCTTTATCAGCAGTTCTCTGGAGCTTGCAGGGTATCAATCAGCAATCTACCCTGTTAACGTCTTGTGGTCTTTCCAGAAAAACATGGCTTGGGAGGCAGTTGGAGCCAATGGGGATTGAAAGAGAGAAAGTAAAAAGACAGCAGGAGAGTAGCTATGTGCAGGGGAACTGGGGCGTAATTTAAACAGGCGACGGCTGTTGTGCAGACAGGAAATGAGAGGAAGGCTAGTTCCTGGGATGGGACTGAATTGGATGTTTCAGACCCAGACCGGTATCAGAAAGAGGAGACTTATGTGGCGTTGTTAAGGGTAACAGTAAGGTCATTGAGAGCAGCATTTCCTTTTTTGATCATTGGGCGAGCTTGTCGGCACCGCTATCTCAGTTCCCACATCCCTCTCAAATCATTTCAATGGGTTGGATTCAAAGTCTGAAATTCAGGCCGGAGCTGAATAAGACCTCCTGTTGCTGCGCCTGCTTATAAGCTCCACTCCACTCTCATATGCTGACTGCTTTGATTTGAAGTTTTGGGCAGTTTCATCCGATGGAAGGAAGTCAAGTTGAAAAGGCAAGAATTATTTTAATATTACATCAAAAAACAGGATAAAAATATGCTTAGGACTGGTCTGAGAATGCCCAACGCGACTGGGTCTTTTTTAGTCTGTGGTTTTGATTTAAAACAGACACGCAATACTATAGTCAGAACCCCACTCTGCCTAACTGTTCACATCAGTGCACTGGAGGAGCAAGCAGGCCTAAGCTGCTCTGGACTGTGTAACATCCAGCCATCTTGTGCGTTCTCACTGCTCAGCCTCATGAAGTGCAGAGTCCAGTGCCAGCCCGCCAGATTACTGCCCCTAATCAATCTGATTAGCCTGAGAGGGTGGACACCTTGGCTCACATCTGGACTGCATGCTCCGAGTCCCCACAGTTTAGTCTGACAGCAACAGAGCCAGAGCATTCAGCTACACAGGAAGCTGATTCTGATCAGTGACGTTGGTGGCAGAGGCCTTTGTGTGCTATATGTGTGCATGCAAGTCTGCAAGTTAGAGAGTGCATGTACTGTACTGTTGTGTCAGAGGCAATCATTGGAGGGATTTCTCACATGCATCATATGTTAATTGAAGAGTTGACATAAGGCTTTATGACAGATAGCATGAAGGGGCTTATGGAACGTGTGGGAACTAAGGTATCTGCACATTTAATGCAATCCCAATCTAGCTGTTCAAATGAATTAATTTCTATAGTAAAATTTCATAGCACTCCCCCGTGAGTTAATTTCAACCACGCTTTAATGATGGTGAAATACAAGGCCACATGTATCAGCACAGTTCCCCTCACTTTCTTTGCTCACAGGCAGGAATAACAGGCACATAAGTCATTCCAGGCCTCTTATTATAAACAGGTGTCACTTTGGTGATAAAAAATGACATCTTAATTCAGAGGCGAGACACTTTGTCAGAGCAGATTAACACATCATCAGAAGCGATTTATTTTTATTGTGCCAGCGTCATTTGGGTGGAGGTCGAGCATGTCAGTGGTTCTGGCCTCTGCTTCTCCCGGGGGGATTATTGGAGTGACATGTTCAGCCTTGACGTCTTTCTAAGGAAGACGAACCTCCTGACATGAGATGTGTACTGTACAGTTGCTTCTAGGAACAGGTGACAGTGTTAAAGATTTGTTTAAAAGGTTGCGTAACATTCAATTTAAACATCCGTGTGTGTACTTATGTTGTAGCCCAATTTGGGTTGTGTAACACCGCCGCCAGCCAGACTAAGCTGCCCATTATTACTATAACTCAAATAGAAATCATCGAAAAGTGAAAGATGACAGTATCAGAGCAACGTTACAGTCAATTATACAAGCCTGTTTGTTCTTCTAAGCTTGCCCCAGGTGTGCAGGTGTTTCGCTCATTAGTATCAATTAGGTTGATGACATCACAGTCCCGGTTCTTATTTATGTAGGTACTTGAGCGGTCACCCTTAAAAAAACAAAAAGCAAGAATTTAAACTAAGTCGCAATTCATTCAAATCGGTTGCAATGCGACACACATAGCCAGCCATATCCAAAACTATGTTATGTATACACTGCATTGTAATGATGTGCTTTTGGACAACGAAATTTTGTAAATTTGGTGATTACAGATCTTATTTTCATTTGTTTTAATTTTGAATAAAAACGGAGCAGACCTAGTGGGTAATGCATGGGGGTGTCAGAAGTACAAGAAAGCTCAGTAAAAAAATATTTAATAATTCAAAGTTGCTGGTAAAAATTTTTGTTGCAACAGGCATATTTGTAAAATATATTTTAATTTGCTCAAGCAGCTGTGGACCACAACAACTTTCCATTTTTTTATCCATGATTATTGCTTAAAGCTCTGTTACAATAAATGTGTTGACATGCCCCATCCTTCACCATCTAATAGCACAGGGGAACTTACATGCAGTTGTCTCCACAGGCTTGTGCTTGCTGTGTTTATGGACACGCCCGGCACTAAACGTCTGTTTCTTATAAAGGATATCAAACAGGGAGAGCTGCCTGAGCCACAAAGCACCTGTTTCCGACACTTCCACTACACGTGTTTGCCGCTGTGTTCAAAGAGCCTTCAGATGATGAAGACACCAGTCATGCTGCCTTAGGAACTACTGTAAATATAAGCTTTAATCAACACACTTTTGGAGTTTTTGATCATTTCTGCAGAAGAAATGTCTTGCTGTTATCTTAAAGTTTTTATCCCCACTGTAAAAAAACTAACATTTGTGAACAGAATTATGACACATGATGAAAGTTAGTGATTTATTTGAAACAGATATGTTAGATTTGATATGTCATATAAATATGTCATATGTCATATGCAGGCCTTTAAAGTAAAGCTTGAGAAGGTTATAAATGCATTGTGGTTTGGATATAAAATCATTCATCTGACAAAAGAAATCCACCAGGTTATTGAGGAAACCTGCTCTTGAAAAACAGACTTTTGAACATTGCATACAGTACAGTATTATGATGACACTGATGGTGGAGATACAGTCAATATTGTGGTTGTGACAGGGGATGAGCCATGTGTGATAAGGACAGAGGAAAAACATTTTCAGGAAGAAGGCAGGATTTTTGTGTCTCGCAGCTCCTGCTGTATGAATAGATATTACCATTTATAAACACATATGTGAAGTGATAAAGCCAAGCCCATAGGAAGGACAGGAAACAGCGTTATCTCCTGTGTTGTTGGTCACCGCAGGGTGTTTCAGGTAGGATGCGATTGTTTCTGTGTGTGTGTGTGTTTTTACAGGATCTGACACTTTACCAGTCCTTCTGTACTGATAAACCCCTTTGCTTCTCATCAATTGATCCAATGATATGATGTCATATGATCTTTTAAAAAGGGAAAACAATGGCAGCTGGCTGAATAGACAGGTTAGCACTATGTTTAAATTGTGTAACAAAAATTGTACTTTTTTGTACGATTCACACTATGTTGTATCTCTTGGTCTTTTGTGTGTTCTCCACTGTCCACATCTAGCTGGTAAAATCTCCTACCCTAATTACAGAAACTATACAAAAGTTTTGTATATGTGAAGTTTAAGATATCAGGTTACTGCAGAAAGGCGACTACTGCTTCTTCTTTTCACCTGACAGCAAGGAGTTCCACCATGGGAAGGCATCAAGAGGCTTTTTTCCCCCCGCTGTCCTCCAATCCAGCAGAAGGAGTCACTAGCCAGTTTCTCACCCAGCCAAGCCAGTAGAATCCAGGGGGGGGGGAAAGGATACAAGATTCTAATCACTTGAGCGTTACTGGAGCATGAGCATAAGAAATCCACAAAAAAACATTCCTTCTTCAAATGTGTCTTTGCATCGATTTGCAACTCTGCAGGAATATAGCCTGGAGAAGGGTCAGCAGTTTGTGGATGACAGCAGGAAGGTAGCCAGGTCCGGCGAAGCAGCATTGTGTGCATACAGAGGTTTTCTCCTTATGAATCTCCTTATGTTGTGGCTCAGTGTCAAGTTACAAACTTCTTGATCACATTACCACAATGATCACGCAACTGTCTCCAGCAGAAAGTTGTCACAAGTAGAAACAAAATTGAAGGCTTATTAATGTCATGTCAGCTAACCGCAGTTCTTTGGCGACAGATAGCTCTGCATAAAAGGGGATGTTTGTCATCTGGATGTCATCAGCTCTTTATTCTGTCTTGGTCCACACAGACTCTGAACCATCTCCTCCCCTACTACTAATGGTAGTAGTTCTGTGGACCATTACATACACCACACATTTACTGTAGACTTCAGAAAACATGTGTACACAGAAACATTCAGACAGACATACACATTAAACTGCTACCTCCACTCCTCCTTTCTCCGCCCTCCCCCCACCCCTGACCCCCCCGGTAATGAAAACAAGATGTTTTTATTCTCCCAGGACAGAGGGTAGTAGCAGTGCAACTCAAGTTAAGGCTCTCTCTCCCCTCCTCACTACGGACGCTCTATAAATACTCTTACGACTTTCTTAAATATGTGACAAAAATACATTAACAGAGAGTTTATGGGCACATGTTTGGCTGGTGAAAGTAAAAGGAGTGTAATGCAAACACCGGGCAGAGGCGGGGAATTGACAGCTGAGCTTTGTGGACCTGCAGATATCCTGATGGACTCAGATGGGGCTTGTTGAAGGGGACATTTGAAAATGGGGAGTTTCTGTGCCTGTGGGCATGTGTGTGTGTGTGTATGTACTGTAGGCATTTGAGTATTCTGTTTCCACTAAGGGAGGTGAGTATTGCTCCCAGACTCTGCACCTGATCCTCATTTTTCAATTTGTAACCAATCTTTTCACAATTGGGCACCAAATTTAGGCATAAACATGCAAGATATTCATCTTGTTTACATCAAAGCCCCAAAGCATCAATAGCACTGCTCCACCTCCCTTACTTGAGCCCCCAGCAGCAATCCCACCCAGGCTAAACTTTGCCTCTGTCTGTCACTGCTTCTTTTCCTAACGTACATTCGTCCTAATCAGGGTCAATTTCTTTTTGTACTTACTATGCTTGAAGCCAGCTATCTTTTGTCTCTCTGCATTGTGTGATGAGAATAGATGGATACAGTTGTGCCACTTCTTGCCATGTTTTCTTATAACTAGAGGATTTGGCTAGCATCCTAAACAATCTGCAACGGCCTAAACCGCAATTTAGTGTTTTCTTTGGGGCCGAATCTTCTTTTTTTGTTCTTCTTATCAAACATAAGTGTGCACTTTAAAACCTATGCAATTGCACACTGTGTGCAATTAAAATGTCAGTGAGCCAATACAATAACATGGCTTTCCATTATAGCTCTCTAACTCATCTCAGGTTTCACAATACGAGCGCCTCCAGCAGTTATTGGTTGATTGAGAGAAAAATAATAAGCAGGTACTATAAAATCCTTAAAAATATCTTCATAAACATACAAACAAAATGCATGCTGCGTTGCATGTTGTAATATTTTATATGTAACAAGGGCTATCTGCTTCTTTCATATGATTTGACTTTAGCAGAGGTTCCCTCAAGAGAACAACTACCACCATGTGAGAACACTCTGTGCCTTATGGAGAAAACCTGGGTTCGTAATTAAAGCCGAACTCCCAGAGTGACAGCAATGTGTACCTTCTGAACCACAGCCACACTTCACACTGGCGTACAGAGAGACATACAGGAGACCATCAATATACAGTGTGACTTCCACACATGATCACCCACCGATTTTCTTTATGGGGGCTTCAGCCTATTTGTTATTCTGTGGAAAGAGTGATTAACCGTGTAGCACTACCTTTGCCTACTCACAGTGTATCCAATCACTTGATCATGGATAAAACACATTTGAGTCTCCAGATTTTTTTCCATGGGCAAAAACTCACTTTTGATGAAACAGCATAGAGCTATGTTTTTATCTTTCTCCTTGGATACTTCTAAACTCTTACACACTAGTTCTAAATTTAATAACATTTTTAATTCCATGTACAGTACAGTTTAAGATGTAGATTATACAGTATTCCTACATGTACGACTTGTCTGTAGTATTTGTAACTGTGCATGCCAGTCTCCTTGTTTGTGAGCTGTCAAGAATGTGTGTGAGAATGGGTGTGCTGTGATTGACAACGGTGTTTACAAAGGTGTCTCTCTGCACATTTAGGGTCAACTGAGCATCTCCATTACTTCAGGCCGCCTATTTCAGCCTTAAATTCATTCAGTACTACTTTACACCACTTCTGTGTTTGGGAAAGTCATTGATCTCAATCAGCAGTCCATTATCTTTAGCAGGCAATTATCCACATTGTCACTTTTGCATTTAGCACTGTGACTCCAAGGTCACAGAGGCCTGGTGTAACTCAAGCCGTGTGCACGACTCCCTGGCCTCTCATATAAAGAGTCTTCCAGGGTAAAGCACCCCCAAGGGGCCTTTCTGCACGAGCACACAGAAAAGCCAGTTTCATTCATTCCTTTATTGAACTTCCACTGCAGTGCGTCACATTTTAGTAATTCCAAGCAGCAAAAAGAAGTTGAAATACTGAGAGCAGCTATGACTTTGCAAACATCATTCTTGAGACGGTGTTTCTGTTTCAGAAGGTATGAGGTTGGCTGTGAAGAAGACCTTTAGCAGGATATGCAAGAATGTGACCTCAAGTACCAAGCGTCTGACAACAGCTGATTTCACTGATTAGCACACTCTCAATCATAGAGGAGTGAAATCACCTGGTTCAGTAATTAGAGTGCAAGCTTTCAGACTCTTGGTCTTAAGTTCCACATGGTTGCTTAAGAAATTAACATGCATACTACTACTTTATGCATGATATATATATGGGGATATATGGGGGTGTATGCGTGATTAGAATGAGTGCTATGTTTACTTTGTAAATTCCACCTTTAAAACCAAAACTGCTGTGGCAGGACAACATGCATGTGTACAATTACTACAAATGGGACTACAAATAAAATCCTTAACTTATTTCCTTGTATGAGGACATACCTTGCACCAGAACCGGCTTGTGTTTGTGTGTTCTGCAATTCTGTATAACAAAGTGCAGATTTTATTTATCTTCTTTAGAAGGTAACTGTGTGTTCTGGCAGGATGCCGGGCGAGTTTTAGAAGCGGTGCGATTGCATATAAAGTATAGGGTGGATGTGAATTCAACCCAGGTTAGTGCAAAAATTAAGATTGTGTCATTGCGAGTTGAAAATGTTTTTACTCGAGCAACAAATTTGTTCTTTTCTGGAGAGTTCTGAGATCAGTCAGGTGCTGAGCTGAACACAAACGCACAGGAATACTTCCATACATACGGCAGGTGCATCCCCTGCTAGCTAGCTTGGTAAATTGTCTGTTTTGGGCTAACAAACACGAACAGTTCATTGGTCAAATTTGTGCGAATGACACGAGACGAAGATTCGCTTCACTTTCGGCCTGAACACGTCTTTATTCTGCTACAAGTACATTTTAAATTGAAATAAAGTGAACAACCCAATGAATAGGTATACAGGGTCAAGCTCTTGTATAGATGCCCATTAGCAGCAATAACTGGAGATAGCAAACAAAGAAAAATGACTTTCCTTTAATGACTTGACTGCCTAGATGTTGTGTAAATTTCCAGTTGAACTTGTTTAAAGTAAAATATAGCAGGCTATACCTGCAGGAAAATACCAAGGTGTAATTTGACTATATAATATGTAAGGTGATGAATGATGCCTAGCATTGCAGGATGGTAAAGAATGATGCAGTGCCCTTACTTAATCACTGTGGCTGTATTTCATAAAAATTTTCAGGGGAATATTTTTTTAAATAGACAAAAGGCGATCCAGCACAAATATGAATGGCTGACTTTAAACACCTTAATGGCCCTCAGACCAGGACTTGGCAGTGGCTGTAGTTATGAGTAATATCCGTCTGCAGGCAGCTAGTCCATTTAAGAGACGAGCAATAAATGGCTCAAGTGAGGGGGAGGTAAATTGTGTGGTTCATTTTAAACAAGGTATGGACTTTTCCTTTTCCTTTGTTTTTCAGTTCCAGAATGAAAATCGTAAATAATAAATAATAGCCAGTATTTTGTGGTTTCCTATTTAGTGTGGCACAACAACGGTGCACTGAGAAATGATGGCACAAAGGAAGTTGTAACAGAATAACCAAATCCAGATTTTAGGTTAGAAGTTCATACATTCCTCTCTTATTTGAAGCTTCACATTCAAACTTTGACCTTCTGATCGGGCAACTCTACCCTCAAGCTATTAAAAAGTCACCATGTCCATGCACTCTTTACTAAACACATCATCTTATCTGCAGTGACAGAGTTTTTGAATGGCATTCGTCCATTTCTTTTTCAGCCTGTCTAATGTCCACGTTTCCTCTTTTAAGCCAATCCTCATGTTTTCCCTAGCATTGCATGTCCAAACCTTGGGAAACAAAAACATTTCCTCCTTGTTCCAAGTTCTCCCACTGAGGGACGAAGTGTGTCCCTAAGTTCAAGCAGCACCCCAGGCAATGTGAGGGGTGAGGAGAACAAGAGGTGGACCAGTGCTCGAGCCAGGCAATACTGTGTGTGGGAGAAAATTGCAGGGTTACTGACCTTACAGGGAAATAAGAAAGGCTTGAGAAAATACACAACAAACAAGAGGCAGATCAGTCATCTTCAACGTATGGTCCTGATAAATATTGTCTGTGTGACATGGAAAGGTCACAGCATGGGTCAGCCATTCAGCTCTAAAGGCCAGTGGCTATATTATCAGTATGTCATCATATCATATTTCGACAGTAGACTAGTTTCTCATATCTTCAAGCATGAAAAGACACTTCAACCTAATATGATGAACAAAGTAGGCAGCCTTCCGGACTGAAGTGGCGATAACAAATTGTTGATAATAACAACCATGATAGTCCTGTAAAAAGATAAATAATGCATAAGGCAAAGATATTCAGGTTTTTATGCCCATGAAAATAATGACATAGTATTAAAAACTTGTAACACAATGTTGTAACTTGCAAATAACAGTATGTAATAACCAAAGAGTAATATATTTTGGGGCTGTTTAGTGCTGCTCTTGATCTAACAAAACAAAAGCAACTTCCTATCAGAGACTGCGTCACCACTCCCTATAGTTTCCATAGGCATGTGCCTAGACACCACATATACAATGGGTGTGACTAACCTGCACAACTGTGACGACATATAAAATGCTCCCCACGGCATCAGCTTACACTGCAGTGCAGAACAGCAGCTTCATCCAGGTGATGGAAGCACATGGGAAGTCAGTTCTGCTCTGGGCAGCTGGAGAGGACATCACTGTAATACATTTTTTATGGTATTACACCACCGAATAATTTCTTAGAAATATGTTTTGAATGTCTGAGTTTGGTGTGTGGTCACATGCAGTATATTTACATTTTTTAGATCCCACGCATTCACGAATTAAGCTGATTGCAGCCAATTGCTTTAAATGGAAAATTTCAGAGTGAGAAAGAGAAACTTGAGCCATCATCATGGCATATACCAACAGATGTCTGGATGGCACTACTGCCCAGAAACGCATTAGAGGAGGGGATTTCATCAGTGTCTGGGCACATAGTGTGAGTGAGGAGGACAGGGGTTGAAAGACAAAATTTGCCATAGGCCAAGATTAGACAGTAGCGTGATAGATGTTCTCCTGCTTCTAATGAAGCTCCTGTCTCATATTAGCCCAGGGTGAGGGAAACTAAAAGGAAGGGAAGGAAAAGAGGCTGCACTGGGGGGCCAGGAGCAGAGAGTTATCTCATGCTAACTTAGTTAGCTGATATGCTCCAGGGATACAGGAGGAGAAGGGTCAAGACCCCTACCAACGTCCCCCAGGGGACCGAGGCACAGAGAAGTCAACATTCCTGAGTAACTCTGAGACCTTCCTCCCCTAGAGAGATGGAGAGATGAGGGAAGGAGTGATGGAAGGAGGAGACAGAGAGAGCCTAAGAGAGAAAAAGAATGATAGAAGTTTGCATGTTCTTTCCATTTACCCCCCTTACAGAAAATGAATGCAAAGACACACAAAGAACACACACTTCTTTATGCATCACATACATTTTCCAGCCCTTCTGCAATCTCAGACATTATTAGTGACTAATAAACTCACAGTGACCTCTGTACATTCATTCCTGTCATTATTTATTAAATATTTTTAGGCAAACTCCTAAAATAGTCTTTCTCTCCTCTCCTCTCCTCTCCTCCCCTTGGCTAAGTCATTTCCAGTGCAGTGGTGGCTGGCGCCTGCAGAAGTCTGAGGAGCAGGAGGAATTCTTACTAGTTGTTTGGCAGCGAGCCATCGTTATAACGATATAGCATGTCAGGTTTATCGCTGACATGTGCATGCAAAAACAATTTGTATAATCTGTACTTGTATTTGTTTATGAGGTACAGTTTAAATAAAATATATGTGGCGCACACAGTTGATCTAACAGTGTTTGGCAGCTGCGGTGGTGGTTGAGATTCTGACAAATACTGCAGGTGCAAGACACTGATAATCACATTATTCATCAACCTTGTCTCAGACACTCAGCTGATTGTGGAGCTGGGCTCTGGACTTATGGCTGCCTCCGCCTGAAATCTGTGTGGTGTCTGCACATGATAAGCTTTGAGTCTGACCAAAATACTGCTTTCAGTTTTATGTTTTGCATTTGTTTCTTGATGAATGGAGACAAAAAATTATAAGCAGGGGATTACGACCATCAGCCTTTTATTACATATACCTCAGTATATAAAGTGCTTTAAGGAAATAGTATGGGCCAGACAGGTTGTGTGAACTGTGCTACCCTTGCACTGCAGCCAGGACCTCTAGACACAGCACATTTTGAAGTCTGACATAGATTCAACTGATGCACTGTAATTGCACTTTGTCTGACCTCACAACTAAATCCCCATAACTCCCCCTACTGTACAGAAAGCACACAGGACCCAAAGGATTTTAAATCTGTGCACCCAGTGTGTTTGATCAGTGGTGTCAAATCAGAAGTATAGGGATACAATTGAGCTTGAGCACACATGATATAGTTGTTTGCAAACACATACTCCCCACGTGCGCAGCATAATTTGTTTTCAATGACGACAAGCAACTGTAAGTAGAGAAGCAGATCAGAGAATCAGTACAGAATCACACAAAAACACTGTTTTGGTTTCCAAGTCATTTCCCTGTTCAAAGTGAGCACGAGCATCAAAAACAGTGATTCCTGCCGGTTCTGTGCACCAGACATTATTTTGTCCGGTCTGTAATCATTTGTCTTTCTTCATCAGATCTAATACAGAGGAGCTTTGACAGCCCTCATTCTGCTCTCAATCCCAGCTTGTCATCCTCGTCTCGCTCTTGACAGCCCACACTGTAGAAACCCCCTCCAAACATGTAGGAATGTATGGGAAATATAGCTTCTTGGAATGCCACTGATGACCACTGCCAGCCAACAAAAAAAACAAGAAGTCAGTCACAAGCCCTCACAAAGCTCCAGACCAACCTTACTGCATCCTCAATCACTCATCGATGGCCCTTTTTAGCATTCAACTTTGGGTTATGCCCAGTGAGAGAAAGTAAATGTAGCATTGCCAATAATGGCACAGTGCTGTCTGAATGGGAGCCATGCCCTCCAGACACCCCTTGTCTGGGCTGAAACCCTGCAATATCTGGCAGCGGGTGTTGGTGTGCTCAAGGGGTAGGAGGATATTCAAACTTTCATCGTTGGTTAAAAATAGCCTGCCCCCTCTCTCGGACATAAAAAGAGGGCCCTGCTAATAATCACAGCTCTGTACTGGCTGTCTGAAGCATCTGGTCTGAGAATGTGTCATTTTTTAGGAGGGGCCTGGGAAACTGTAGACACCACGCTTGCTGCCCAGAATAAGAACCATGGGAATGATTGAAGGGGCCTTTTTTTGTGTGTGTGGGCCGCTGAACTAGAACTAGCCTGTCTCCATTGGACTGCCTTCCTTGCTGCCTCCCGGCTGCTGAGCCAGGCATAAGTCACTCAGCGGCTGGTTTGCCAGAAACAGATGATTTTATGGTAACACATAAATGGCGGGGGACACGATGAGGTCAGGGAATCATGGACATGGGAGAGATGTCATCTCTCAAGGGTCAGACAGAAGTCTCATATCACTAAGCGAGAAAGAGTTTGAGGGGTTTGTGACATGCCTATGCAAATAAATTGAAATTACTACAATATTAAATAACTGCATGACTTTTGGCCTATTTTTCCAGGCATGTCATTTAAACTTGAGGCTTTTTTCACTTTCTTGCAGAGAGTTATATACGAATATCAGTACCGCTCTCATATCAATGGTAAATGTAAGGTTATAGCCAGCAGCTGGCTAGCTGAGCTTTGCCTTGGAACCTTACAGTGACCCCATTCAAGAAATAGGCCCGCACATAACCCCCTGTAAAACAGCAACATGGCATTGCTTTTTGTATGGATTAAACAAACAAGACATAAGGTGTTAATTGGTGAGCTTTAGAGGTGCTGGTAGGTGGATTTTGTAACCACTGGATGGAACCACGCTAGCTGTTTCCCCCTGTTTACAGTCTTGCTGCTGGCTGTAGCTTCATATTTACTACCTGGATTGACCATTTATAGTTTTGTCAATATAAAGGTTCTTGTGCCCAAGATATCTAAATGATAGCACCATGTGCACCACATTCTTGATAGGGTAACACAATATAGTGATGTAAACCAGTGACATCAGCCACAATGCTACTAAGTTAACTAAATACAGAACATGATAAAAAGGTTCAGCTAAGACAGATTCACACTATAATTAGTGTGTGTTATGAGCAATTGATAATCAGCTATTACAACCAACAGGAATGTAAAATGCACATGTGCAAACACACCTCTGCTTGCTCATTTTAGTCTTAATGTGGTTCCTTCCCAAACACCCAAATGTGTCATTGCATAAATATGAATGTGTTCATATTAAAAAGAAAGGTACAGTCAAATCAAGCTGTAGCCACTCAAAATCACTGACACAATGTGTTTTACATTTAGAGACAAGCATATTAATGTGACGTATTTATATTTAGATTATGTATTGCATGGAGAGGCACTCGCAATGAAAGTGTCAAAGTGCTCTTAAAGTATTACTTCCACTATTTCTATGTGGAATGTGACAGTTGCACTTGTGTGAATTGTCTCAGGCAAAAATGTGGACTACTATAAATTGGCTAGGTGAGAAAGGGTGGTTGCTGCTGCCGTTAACTTGGCTAACAATTAGCTTTTATAAAAGACAGAGGTGTTCATGGGAGACAAACTGGTTAATGAGTGCTGTCAGATGATAGACTTGTCATGGGAAGCCTGTAGAACGTAACCATAGATAAGTGATTTTCCAGTCAAATTTTCTGAAGAGGCCATCCATGATTTTGTGCTTCACTTCCCTGCTATATTTTAGTTCAGCAAGACAACTGCTATGTTGTAATTTTTAATCAAATAAAAATGATCTTACATTATAATATATTACATTATAAAACTTAACCCCTTTAACATATTAAATTTAAAATGTATCATTGGACCTTTTTTGAAAGATAACATGTTAAATTTCAATAACAGTGTTTGCTAACCAGATTTTTGTATAATAGTTGTACCCAGCTGTAACATGACTTGTTACTACACTGATCAGTTATAATGGCTTTTCATAACTTTGGTCTACAAATTAGAGTTTTCTATTTTGCTCACATGTCATTCTGTGGTAGCACCACAATGAGCGAGTGACAAATTGTGAATGAGGCACTTGATTTCTTCTTGGATTATGGCCCTGCTGAGGAACATGAAGAAGTGGTGGCAGGGAGAGCCTCAGAAAAAAAATGCAAACAATTGAAAATGATCATCTGATAAACAGATGACGAAGACGCGCACGCAATCACTATCATACTGCAGCTTGGTTCCATGAACACCAACCGACCCACACAGAATGGAAATGACAAAATGTAACTGTGAAATGGGGCTGTTCCTGTTATATTCTAACCATTTCAGAGATTCACTGTGTTTACAGAATGAATGTTTATATAAAAAGTATTGTGTTTTCTCTGTTAATACAATCATATCAGTCATTTTTTGCCACAAACACAACACATGTCAGTATGATGTAAAATCAGAAAGAATCTGTTTTGGATGTCGTATTAAAGTTTTAGCATGAACCATTCAGTGGTTATAACTCAAACATTTTCTTCTCTCTGTCACTATAGTAAAAAAAAAGCAAATTAATTGTGCTTATTTACTCAAAACTGAATGGTAAATTTAAAACCATAGGAGACCTTTAAACAACAAATGTGAAGTCAAAAGTGAATTCAGAATTCAGAATTATATTAAAACGTATGTCTTACTATATTTTTATACAGCTATAACATAATAGGGAGTTTTGAAAAGGAACACAAATATTTGAAATGTGTCTAACACAATGTATAGATAAAAATACAAACATTTTAATAATGATTTAACCCAACCTATTTCTCCTTTATAAGTCTGCTCTCTTATGGGTTTTTTTCCCACTTTGCCCTCTGTGAACCAAATCATTGCTAAAAGGGGACAAACTGCTTCAGGTGTAGTGTATGCCCTGGGAGGCAGCAGTTGATGTTTATTAACTACACAGTTTAATGCTTAAACATTGCTTTGTTGACAAATAATCTCATCCCGTAATACAGTGATAAAAAAGTCAACCATGTCAAAATCGTTAGCCTAGTTTGTGTGTGTGTCCTGAGATTTAGCTCTTGTCCTCGGTCATGTGCATCAGGCCTGTCTAACCTTTATTGAAATAGAAATAAATCACATATAAAGTCTAAATGTGTTACTCCATAGTTAGTGTATAACCACAAACAGAAATACAAGAAATACAATGCTAACAACAACAAAACAACATTATTGTTTGTTACATTGTTTGCTCCTTCAGGCTCCATGGCATTTTCATGTAAGAAGCTAACTTTAATGATTCTGGAAATCTTGGATTATGTTTAACTTCCACACAGACATTATTATGTTTAATCATTATTGCAATCCTCAATATTTACATTTCTAACATCAACTCTGCTTAATTCTGTGTACATTTTTGTTAGAGCGTTAAAGCATTGCGACCTTTCCTTCTTTAACTTTATTTTACTTCTAATTCATGTGTTCGGTAAAGGTCAGAAAGACTACACTACAGTGAGGGAGCTCCCTATGTGTGTTTGTAATCTTGTATCCACTTACTACCAATCAAAGCTCCATTACTACTGCATTTTAAGGCATTAGAGATGTCAACATTGTTAAGGCATGTGTATTGTTTTCTCAGTCAAGGAAAATTAGAAAATGAATTCCTCTGGGCTGAAGTGGAGCGTGTTCACGAGGGGAGTAAGTGAGGGCGGCGCGCATGTGTTGGGGTCAGAGGGTGGGTGTCTGTGTGCTGAGGGAAGGTGGTGGTGGTGGTAAAGGGGGGCGGGGATGCCAAATTGTGCTCCGTCACTGGGAGGTCATTTTCACTGAGGCAGCGGAATTGTGGGAAAAGAGGAAGCACAGTGGCTCTGCCATTTGTTTTGCTTTGCCGTAGCCTTTCACCCAGACATGCTGAGTACATACTGATTAAAAGGCGCAAACACACACATGTTTCTATCAGGCACCTCACTGTTAACATTGTGGACTAAATGATTCTTGAAAATTCCGGCCTCTGCAAACGGCAATCTACAGCTTTTTTCACTGGATGTTGTGGTACAGGTATAAAAGGAAATAAAACAACCAGCTGGATTTAAAGAAAGACTGGTATTTTTGTCTTAGCAAAATTGGTATATTAGCTAAACCATAGTATGTTTATTGTGAGCTCGTATAGTAGTAACTTTTGACCTTATACAAAGAAACTCCTCTCTCTTTACCTCCGCCTACATCCCCTCCTCTCTCCGTCTCTGGAAAGGAAATGGCAGCTCGAGTGCAGTTGAGAGCAGTTATGGCATTAGGACAACAGAGGCGTGGCTGGCCTTAAATGAGGGGACAAATTGTAGTGCAAGGGGGAGGAGGGCCGGCAGTCAGCAGTGGCACATGGGAGGTGGCCCCCGAGCAGCCCAGCGGGGTCAAGCCGGCCTCCCTGCCATGTGAACAGGAAAGGTGTGTGAACTTTTGCCTTGTCCCGCTCAGTCCATCATCCAGCAAATGGAGCACATCAGCCACACGGGGGGAGAGAGCCTGGCTGGGGTGGGAGCGGAGAGGAGGCTGGTGGGGGTGGGTGAACACCTCACACAGGCTCCCTTTGTGCTCTGGGCAGGGGTTTGCATTACTATAGGGTTGAGGGGGGGGCAGCTGCAAACTGCAGTAAGAAAGATGGGCGGGGAATATTGGAGCAATACAAGGAGAAGACCATACTGTTGGAGCAATTACCTCTTGGTCATTATCATGCTCAAACAGATGATGATCATCTATCTTCTCATTTAAGATGTCACCTGGTCTTCATTTTCTACTCAGTAACCATTCATTTTATTGTGAGCTTTATTGTGAGCTGTCCCAAAAAGGACCTCTCCTACAACCAGTAAAACACAGGTGTAACTAATAACATAAATAATGGTTGCATTTTACGTACTTGTACTGCACATATTGGCACCCTACCATGGCTTACTGGTACACCTTTTCTTGCTTTTTCTTGCTATGACAAGTCAATAAGTCATTTTTGAAAGATTGCTGTACAACTTAGGCTAGTCAGACACCGCATCGTATGCATATTAAGCCTGGTTTGATCCCCAAACTGATTTTTGAAGTTGACTTTAGTTTGATGATGATCACAACAACTAATAAAGTTCCCAAACAATCAACAATCTGGATATTGGATGATCGCTGGATTTCTATCTCATCTATTGTAAAAAATATTGGTTCATATACATGGATTCTCTCTCTCTCTCTCTCTCTCTCACACACACACACACACACATACATAACAGTTTCCATCTTTACTTCCGTTTGTATTTGGTCCACTCATGCATCCACCCATCCGCACACTTTTGTATCACACAAGTAAAATGTATTGTTATTATTATTATTACTACCAATACTGTAACTGTCTCTATTCTGAGATTTGAGTAAATATAGTGGGCCAGACTTCCTTCCAGTGGGAGCTGAGGGGGAGTTCAAAAAGATTTAGAAGAACAAAAACGTTATATTTAAAGATATGTTTATTATCCAGAATAGCTGTCAAGATATTTCAGTGAATTTCCAACGATATGCTTGTTTATAGCTTACGCAGTTGTCATCGTTCCTCTCTAGCATAGCTGCCATTAGTAGTGGCAACTGAGGAAGGGGAGATTAGGGATCAATTAATCATAAACCGATATTTTTATAAAATACCCAGTTAAAAAAATCAGATTTCTAATTACAGTATGTGTTCAGTTACTGACAACACATCACATCTTCTATGTTGTGAGATAAAAATGAGAGATAAAAATGAGATACTAAATACTATAAATCTTTTAAATGTGAGGGTTTTTTCAGTCAGTTATCAGAAAGAAAAAGAAAAAGATCCTGGGCACTCTTACAAAACTTGATTGTGAAATGTAGTCATGTAATCTAATTAAGATGTCACTAAGTGGATAGAATATTAAAGAGAAAAAGCCACAGATTTTGTCAATCTCTACGATTGATTTAATTAACTGCAAATCTCTTGCTTTGACCCCTGTAATCCTGTTTTTTTGCCTTTTTTCACCCGGTAAAAATTAAAGTTTAACTATAAATAGAGGTGGATAATGCAGTTGACCCAAGGGGTTAATTCTCAGGCTTTTGGATGCTTTCATCCCCTGGAGGCCCTCAGCCCATGCTCTCCTCAGGTTACATTGCCATGAACTCGAGAACCACCACAAGGAAATGAGTTCATATGGAGAAATGAAGCCAGGATTTGGTCTGGCCGGGCACCTTTGTAGGCACTCCCAAGATGAGAGGCCGGGAACGGACTGGGCTTAAGTCCCAATTAATACCCTGATTCCACGCTACGTCATGAGGTCAGTGGGAATTCAAATAAAGAGAGAAATCGTGGAATAAAAGGAGTGAACCACTGAACAAACCATAGCAGACATGATGGCTTCATTAGAATGTGTAGTAGCTTTCCTTTTTCAACACCTGTCAGAATACAGACAAATTTACATGTGAGAGGAGAGAGACTTAAATGAAATGTCTCAATTAATACCAGATGAAAGGGCTTGTTGAGTACAGCTACTCTGAGCTGAGTCCGTGCATGCCGCAGAGCCAGCAGCTATTGCTGACTAATTGTTCCTTTACATAATCCTAAAATGTTTTTACATAATCTCAAATGCTGTTTACACATGAAAACTCCACAGGATCAGTGTTATAAAGTACTTCACAGTGCCAGGAAAAATATACATCTTATGCGACAGACCCAACTGTTTCAGCATTTATCTTCCTACATTTGTTCTCCTAATCAAAATACAGTTGGATAAATAGATATATGTGGCTTGAGTACACATACAGAAGTCACACAGCAATGACATGTCAGTCATTCCGTGCCTTTATTTCCAGTATTTATTTGCCCATGTTGGTGACACATAGGACCTCAGGCCATGGATTTATGTCACACTATGTTATATGCATCACCCTACATCACGTTCACAAACAAAGACACGTGTGTGTGCATAGCCACATTCACTGCTAAATAATTTTTTTAAACCACTGATTGCCTGAGCAGCTGAGCTACGCTGAGGTCTGGAAGCTTCATTTGAAAGTGCTACTGTGGTGGACCTGAAGGTAAAAGTGCCTCCTGGGGTGGTGAGCTCTGGGAAAAAGGCCACCAAAGAGTTGTTACTGGGGGCATCAAGTAACACATGGTCACCCTAACGTATTGGTAGGTGCAGTTCTAAGCTAAATGTACATGTTATTGTTAAATCAAAACATATGATGTTCTCCTCAATTCTTAAAAAGTTTTAAATCCTTAACCTTAAATTATGTATATCTCATATTACTGCTGATTATTGTTTCAAAGGTTTCATGAGTTATTAGCAGATTCTTGAAGCTTGCTACAGACACTTGATCCATTACGTTGAGCCTGTAAAAATTATCTTTGCATGATACTGCAGGGTTTCAAAAGTCAACTAATTGGGTTTTTCGTAAGTAAATGTACTGAAAACCTACCAGAAAGGTTGGAAAAATACATAAAGCAATGAAAAACATTACAGCATAGTTTGCAAAATTCATGATGTGTAGTATAAGGCTAAAACATGCTAAATTACTGTTATCCTTAAAAGGGTATTCAAGGACTGCAAATTCATCACTGTTCTACCTCAAGGAAAATAATACACTACAGGAGAAAATGGGAAATTTTCTGTCCCCAGAGTATTTTGTGTGTGTGGCCTTACAGGAAGCACTACACAGGTCCTGTGTAGTAGTGTCATGCAAGGGTCGGACAATCCAAAATGTACTTTGTATCCACTGCTGACCTTTTTTTTTTTTTTTACAAGATACCATCCAGCCCAAGAGAAATAAATAGTCACAATTGCATAAATCTTTCAATTGTGATCCCTTATCACATGCCAGACAAAGCCTTGAAGTTCTTGTCCCTAACAGTGTGCAGACTTGTCCTGAATCACTCTTGCTCTAACTGCACATACCCCTAAAGCCCCCCACTCCCTCAGCACCCCCAAACCCCAATGCATACATTAATCTTATACACCCGGGAGGGAAAAATCCCGCAGCTGCCAATGCAGTCCCACCCAGCAAGCTGTGTCCCAGGAGTTCTACTAATTCCAAGTTCATGTGGATGCCTCAGCCCCTTTCCTCTCACCCCTTCTTCTTACCTCAGCTGCAAGAGAAGGAGAAGGGAGTGAGGGAGAGGACGACAGAGAAAGTGAGGCTTTCAAAAGCAGCTCTGTCACACAGACATTTGGCTGTGAAGTGAAGTTTCCTCACACAACAGATCTGAGAGCACAGATTACTCAGGTGTGATGGGGCATGTATTTCTGGAGGTGGGGGGACAGGAGAGGCCTGGTGCTGTCTTCTGAGCTGTCTCCATCTTCAGTGATTGAATATTTCATTAGTGGCGCCCAGACAGGTACCAGACATTCCTAAATCTCTCCTCTCTGGTGGCGGAGGCCAGAGATACGGCTTCAATTCATCGGATTCCACTGGAAACACAAAGGCTTGACTGAAATCTGTCTTGTGTTTGCAGATGTGTGAAAAAAATCTGAAAACAAAGATGCCATATTGGTTCTATGATGATACCATGGTTCTTCCTTTATATTTTTTTCCAGATTAAATCACATGGTTGAATCTTGCAATCCAATTATTTTATCACTTTCAAAAATAAAACAGTAATGTACACAAACTGGTTAAGAGAATGTAAATTACAGCGTCAGTTGTTTTGCACTGTTTTATCAGTCTTCTTTGTGAACAGCTGTGTTATTATTAGTATGCTAACATTTTGTATGAAATAAGCAAATTGCATTGCAAATGTATGATAAATACACACACACACAATTTTGAACAAACATATTGCATGAACTTGCCCACATTTCTTTCAGACCACCACAAACCTACTGTGCTTTAATGACAGTACAGATTTAGCTAGCTGTAGCTGTACGTACTGACTGAAAACTTACCAGAAACTCCATTCTGTTATTTTCCTCAAATTTCTTCTTTTGTCTCATGTAGCAAAACTTTCACTAAAACGCTAAACTTGTGTGGACTTTGTCACCTCTTTGTGTCCACTTGTTCTTTCCACTGACTTTGTTTGCAAACGCACTGCCTCTGAAACCACTCGCATTCAGTTTGAACAGATCTTAAAGGATCACATTTGGCCATAAAACAAATCAAACTAACTGCTGTTCCCATATTGAAAATGAAATACTCTGACGTGATGTAATTGTGTTCTGCAGCACTGCAAGCTATTTGGACCTGAAATAAGAGTGAGGATCTATGAGTGAGAGACTAAGAAAAAGAAAATGTTTCATTTTTTACTTATTTTCCTTACTCTCATTCTTTTTCACTTTTGGGACCTACTCTAACAATTGCATGCTCACATGTTGCTTATGACTCATGTACCTAAGTTCTGCATGAGTGAAGTCTTTTACTCGTGTTTTCTCAACACTTCTTTTCAGTGCAGGGAACGTGATGAAAGGATGCCTTCTTTGTATTGGTTATAAGTGAGATACTCACCGTAATAAATGGCAACTCCTGTCAGCAGCATGAACTTTCCTGCTAACCTTGGATGTGCAGTAAAATGTTAAACTTTGGACTCCCAATGTGCGGAAAATATTAGCCTACAATTCTCACATAGCATTTCAAAATACTGAATGTGAATGAAAACAAGCTGATCACCTGTTGTAAGTCATGCATAAAGCAGGAGTGCGCTTAGATGGTAGCGCTGTGGCTACGTTTTTGTTTTCCTTGGTAATCAGGTTTTCTTTTTGTCCTTTTGCCAACCCCATGTTTTATTCTAATTCAATCAGCAAGTCCATATGTTGCATTTTTTTTCAGTTTCAAGCATGGGACCTATAAGGCTGTTGCATTAATCATCCCTTTTAGCCAGCTCTCCCACCATCGTCCAACAGACTCATTAGGTGAACCTGAGATGTGGTAGTCATAAATCCTGTTGGGAGTAAGCAATGGTATGTGACAACTATGGGAGAAATTATCAGCTAGGTGATCCACCGTGTTGGCTATAGCTATGAGACAGCAGGGAGTTACCTACAAGAATGGGATGCAGGGACTAGGAGAAAGAGGTTAGGTGTCAACAGGCCCGAGCATCCAATCTTCAGCGCAGGTTGGTGGGTAGTGGGACCCTGACAGTAGGAGATGAATGGGAGGGAATTATCTACTCACTCAGCCAGATAATTGCTCCATTTGGCCCTGAGTTAGAGAATAGCTTCTAATTAGCTCCCTGCAGTCCCCTAGACCTTCACTCCTCCCCCAAAAGAAAACACTCTCACACATGTTGGAGGTTTAACCAACTGGGTCACTTTGATGACACCTAAAAAGTAGCAAACTCCTTGGCCAGTTGGCAGCATGTCTGATTTGAATGATTTTCCACTTTAAAAGAGAGAAGAAAGTTCAGTGTCAGTAAACCTTAATTACCAATTTGGTGCCAGTTGGCTTTCACACTGTTAGCTGTCCCATGTGAATGAATGATCTGCAGTGTCATATGCATATGTTTCTCTCAGCTTAGGTGTCATGTGCAAATGATCATGGAGAGACTTCCACCAGAAAGCAAATAAGGGTATTTCACAAAATATCAAGCTATTAAAATTTTACTGATTTAATCTATTGCTGTTGCTACAACTAGTGTGTGTATTTTTCATGCACCTACTTTTCTGTTAAGTTGCAGTGCTAAGAGTCAAAATGTCCCCAAAGTTACTATCCTGAAATTGAAAAGACCTTTTGGGCTCTTATCACCTTAATAAAGAGGTGATGCAGCCTCCTGATTGGCAGTGTTCAAGGGGTGGGGGGTGTTAATTTACAACTGAACTTCTCTAATTAGCATTCTGTTTATTTGTTCTCACAGTTCAAGAGCAACAAACCTCCCCCATTTCCTCCTGTTGCTGATAGGATCCATAAACCCAGAGTCTCATCAGCAGTCTGGCCTAGAATTACAGTTACACTATAGCCAGGCTTTTGTCAAGTATTGTTGTGGTCTGTTGATGCATCGTTGCCAAGTGCATCAACCTTTGACCTTTGGAATAATGAATGTTTTCGTGTCACAAATCCAGATACCTTGCCAGGCCTTTTGTAAATCTCAAATCTCAACTCAAAGATGATTAAAAATGGGGGAAACAAAAGTCATTGAGGAGTAGTAAAGATCAAATAGCCACCGTGAGCCAGTTGGGACTTCTGTGGGGAAGATAACCTCCAGCACTGGCAGTAGTAGAAGGCGACGACAGCTTTAGTGCACATGCCTGTGTCCCTGCGAGTGGACTGCACGGGGACCCCTGACATGCGGAAGCCTGCAGAGAGTGGCCCATGCACAGGGTTACCATTGGGGTTGAGTGGGGTTAAAGTGGGTGATGATGGTTGGAAGGATAGAAGGGTAGGATAGGGTTTAAAGCATTGTGGTAAACACCCAGACAACTTCTCCCATTAGCCTCGGATGTGATGAGGACAGCAGGCCACAGAAGACATGACATGAATGTGACATGGTGTTTAACATTGAGTAGGCAGGCTAAGACTTTATGATGCACTTTGGATGCAGGAGATGTCAAGCACTACTGTCACAACCATGGAATGGTAATATAATGGTTAAAACAAGAATTAAGCTTCACCCCCTTACTTAGTGTTCATAGCTTTTTCATATTAGACTCGATTTCAGGTTCATATTTTCATAAATGTGGAATTCCATCTCATCTATCAACTGTTTGTTTGAAGTGATTTGAGATATCCCAATGTAACCACAGGAACTAGGAGCTGTAGAGATTTCATTGGAAAAGGGGTGGGGATAATGGGAAAGGCATCCTGGGAAAATAAACTGCAGCCAGCGATCCCTGTATGCAACATAATCCTTTCTCAAACTCCCCTGTTTATGGATGTTGGGATTTCTATCTGCAAGTGTGACATATTTCTCATCCAGATCACATAACTGCCCGTTAGAATAAAGGTGGTATGTAGAGTCTAATGAGCAACAAAATGCTTTGTACATTGTGAAAGTTGACACAATCACAAGATCCATCGTTTGAATGGACATGTTCAAGTACAGGCAAATACTTAAACAGAGGCTCACTAAGTATCACAAAGTGATGGAGGTTCAGCAGTGGTGCTCAGAGACAGCAGCATATCATTAAGTCATTAGTCATTTGTTTTGTTTGACAAGCAGGGATTTATCACTTTTCCTTAAAAGGAACGTTAGGGAAAAGAAGGGGCATGAGAACATAAAAGTTTACTATGCAGGTAGATAACAAATGTGTAGTTAGCTGTAGTCATTAAAAGTTTTATAAATCAGTTATTATGTTCATGTGCTATATTCAAACTAAAATAGAACTTCAACAGCATATAACCCCATTTTGGTGCTCTAAATACTGTATAAATCACCCTGTAAAGCCGGTATTGGTGAGTTGAGAATGTGTCACACATCACCTCTGGGAGCATGAGCGTAGCAGAGCTCAGCGAAGTGGATGGAGCTGATAAAGCGGGATTGTCTGGCTGTAATCAGAGCCAGATGTGGTCAGGCCCTCGCCATGGTGGTCCGACCACATCTGCTGTGTCAGGGGGAGAAGGAGAGGGGGGGAGGGGCCACAGCTGGATGACCTCTGACCCAGAGAAGGGAACCACGAGCCAAGGCTGACAGCTGCCATGGACGAGGCAGGCGACCTGCTATCATCTCTTTCGCGCACATGGTTTATGACTTGGTTGAAAAGTTTCAGATGATCTCTGTTCTATTTTATTTATAATGTTTAGGAATTTTTGCTACGACAAAGTTCTCCATAATATGTTCGAATTTGTGTTTACTTCCAAAAACAAGAATAGCTCTAATGTCAAGAGATAATGACTACATATGTTCATCATTGTGAGGTAAAAACAGATTAAATATTCAGCCAGTGTATCAACATCAAACTGACTTCAGTATCCTCTGATGAGCTGATAGAACTTGTTTTGATTACATTAGATAGTTATGAGCGCATTCACTGGCACATTTATGGTTTTACCTGTTCAAATAGCTTATCTTGACATTATCTTGGCATCTCAAGCAATTTTCAAACTACTTCATATTCCTTTCACACTGTGTATATATTTAATCCAGTTTACTCATAGGCTGACTTTTCTTCAGCTTCTTATACACTTGCAAGTTCAAAAGCAATCCGATCTTGAGGTAGAAGAACAAAATGGAAAAATGCAAACATCTGTGGTGACTGGAATTTATATTTTGTAGAGATTGAATGATAAAATTATAATTTTTTACCCACATTTCTATTTTGCATCAACTTAAATTACAAGAAAAACTGCCATTTTACTTTGACCTAACTTCATTTATGACATTATATCTCCTGAAAACATAAACCAGACAAAGATATGTTGTAACTCTCCAAATCTGAGGAGCAAACATACCCCAGTAAAGCTGTCACAGCGGCAAGTAAACTGACAGACATTATCTGCACGTTCACTATTAACCCAGAGGCAGGAACTGTAGCTCGATGATGGACAGCCTTGTGGTTGAAGCTTGCCCGGGGCTATTAGTAGATCATTGGAGGAGTTGCTTTTCCCTTCACGTCCTTAACTCTCCTTCGGAGGAAAAAAAAAGAAGGATATTGATGTGAATCAGCTGTTAAACAGGGAAAATAAGATAGCTGCTGAGGTAAGCCATTTATTCCACCTTCATGGGATGTGGAATCCTAAAAATGACATGGGCATTTATGATGTTGCTGCTGTTTTAGTTTTTCAAGCTTTTGTAAGTCTAATAATGGTCCAGCATATTTTTTATTGATTGTTATATCCTTGCTTTGCACACTGGGTCTCTTTTGTCATTCGAAAAAAGTATTCATTTTTACAGGACCCCTTTGAGGCCTGGATTACTTCAGGTTGAACTTGTGCTCATTGTATATCTATTTTTCAACAGTTCTACCCATATATTGGAAATATTTGTTGAATGTGTTTAATATGTTTTATCAATAGCACACACAGTATCACCCAATTTCAGCCAAAAAGGCGATATTCTTTATCAGAAATAGTTCTTTTCATATTTGGTCTTAATAGATATGGAGGGCAGGCAGTCAAGCTTCACTCCCTATACTTCAGGCCTGCGTGGTACAATGATAGGGGTGAGTCGTCATCACCATGGCAGCGGGCGCTCTATCTCCTGCACTTGATGATGGAGTCGCCATAAAAAAAGAGATTTATCTGTCTTCACAATGCCAGAGACGAACGAGGTGCTGTATGAAGTATAGCCACGACGACCTGTCTCCTTAGTTTCACTGCTTCAGGTGCCTCATATTTCCTTCCTTGCACCCCCTCATTTTACTACAGTGAAGGTATGCATTTATCAAGAGGAAGAGACCTAAATCATTTCTTGCACCCAAGCTAGGGGTTGGAATGCCATGGCTGATATGGCTGAACACACTTGTGCTTGAGTGTGCAGGCTTGCTTGTGTGCATGCCGCTGCGCATGCGCAGTACGCCTTGTTGCTTTTCAAGTTCTCTCTCTGGTGTGGTCTAACGGATGTAAGAGATGATTCCAGGTAAGAAAAACATCAATTAACACTTTGATTTATGATTTAGAGCCAGATGACCTTCATAAATATTTCAAGCAGCAACTCTCAGTGACATCTTTGGCAACATTTAATACGTGTGGGGTTATTTCAGGCACCTTTTTTGAATGGCGGTTTGATTTAAAGTAAAAACGGTCCAAAAAACATTCCATAAATCTCTACTTTTGGGCACTAATTAGTTAGTCCAGAAGCAAGTGAGTTATTGCTTGGGCAAAGTGTTATTGCCAACTGCCATTTTCCACCGCGAATTAACCCATCATCGCCTTCAATGTGTCACATTATGAATGATTATCTGACTTGAAATACAGGTTTGTTGTTTGAAGTGAGACATTTAAGTCTGCAGACGCACCCATGGTGACACCGGTGTCATGTAAACAAATTCAAAACAAGTGCAAAGAAGAAATCATTTTATTCAAAATTATATCTTTACAATGGTGAACAACAAAGGGTGGAAAAGTATATAATTTGACTGAGTGCCATATGAATCAACACATCGGGATAGCCAAATAATAATGAATGTTATGAAATTAACTGCGCAGCAACAATCTAACAACTATGTTTTTTTCATCTGTCCAACAGCTCCACTGAAGCACATGCTGTTTTTCTGCATTTGCAAAGTCAAAAATCTAAACGTAACATCATCAATTCCTCACTGTCCGTCTTTCACCATCAGAATTTAAGTAACTGTGTTTTTGCCAAGACAAAAAAAAATCAAAACAGGAGTAATGTAGTTGAGGAGGGTTGTAATTTCTTCTGACATCCTGTTATCAGCACCCAGCACTCTATTACATAAGAGCGATAACACCCAGGACTATGCTAAAAGTAATGGGGAGAAAAGATAGAGAGCACAGGCACCTCCTTCAGAGCTCAGGCATTTCCTTCTGGGATATCCCCCTCTTATGACCTTTGAGGGGAAAAGGACAGATGGTGGAGAGGAAAAAGTGAGTGTAAAAACTGGCAGGGTGTGTCATCCTGAGGGTTGGAGGGTCGCAAGCTACACTGACCTTTAATGGATTTGAGTGACAGACCGTCAGTGCTGGATCAGCCGATGAGGAGTGGCTGGAAAGAGGCCCTTTCTCTATTGTTCTCTGGGTGACGTTCCCTGCCATGCTTCAGTGAGGGCAGGTGCTTTAGGGTGTCAAAATAGGAAGACCCAGGGACAGGCTTGGCTGCTGTCCATGCTCCTCTGACACACTACAAAAGCTCCACTCTCACCGCAGCACAAAAGGGGAGACCCAAAGTGAGAGCAGGTCGTTTATTAGGAACTTTTGGAGACTCTGTGCTTTGCTGAAACGGGAAAGGGCTGACTAACCTTTGGACCCAAATGAGTGTATTCTGGAAAGAGTTGGTCATCTCCTCTTTCCTTCTTTGTGAGTTTGCCATAATATGGATATCACACTGATAACTGACTTTCCATGGGAGATGATATATGATCACCATCAACCAAAGTGCACACTTACTCTTTGTCCTGACCAACTAAACTTTACCTAACTTTACCTTACTTTAACTTTAAAGCATCAACACAGAACAGTCACAGGCAGAAAGTGCAGACCATACTTTAATGGCAACTTTTTAAATTAAAAATCATCAACACTAAAATTATTATGATGGCACGTTCAAAGCATGATAAATGAATAGAGGTCACAGTTGAAAAATAGCACATGAGAACAGGACACAATCCAAATGAGGAGCAAAAAAAGGAGCCAAGTTGTTATCAAAGCCCAAGTGATTATTTTCCACAAGATTTTCCTGTCAGGATGTTATGAATGTCTCCATGTTCGGTGGTCGGTGATAAATGGTGTCGCTTTTGCTGTGCTGATGTCATACAACAGCCTCAAGGCCTGACTTCCCCTCCAGTAAGTGTCAGCTGAAGGATGCACTCCCTGTGTCCTGTCCTGGGCAGATGGCTTGTGGTGTGTGTGGTGTGTGTGTGTGTGTGTGTGTGTGTGTGTGTATGTGTGTGTCAGAGTGGTGGTGGATGTGCATTCCATACTTTCCATCAATGTAAAAAGTCTTTTGGGGGATTTTAGCCATCCGTTACCCACATGTTTCCCCATTTTTAAGTTTCAGAAGCCTGAACGCATTTCTGTACAGAAGCAATTAGATCTATCATCATTACAGCCGCTCTGAGAGCTAATATTTTCCCTAGTTACTGCATTATTGATTATATTTTATTCCCAGTATGTGCACCGTGAGGGTGGAATGTATTTATGTTGGCAGTAAAAAATGTTTCCTCTGCAATAATGTATGCCATGGCATTAAATTAACAAGTCTCTATGCTTTGTTTGTTTTCATAGTGTATCTAGCCTTTACTTTGCAGTTGGGTGATTGAGGTTGGATTTCCTGCTGTGTAAAGAAAGCCATGTCAGGAATGTTACTGCTATATAACCAAAATGTGTATTAAAAACTTAAGACATGTCTGTAATGTGATATCTGCGAGGTTTCAATGTGGGAAGTGACTTTTACCCTAAACAGTGATAGTCCTTGGATTGATCATAGCTTAGCAACCATAAATAGGCACAGCAGCCATGTCAAACATTTCTCCACTTGCCGAAACAGTGAGCATTGAGCGATACTGGGTAGATCGACAGCAAAAGTTACTTCCTAGGCCAAGGGACAAAGCATTACCTAACTACACTGACATTATCATATCATTAATTACTACATTCATATGTGGGGTTACAGATTATGTTAGAAAAATGTCCTGTTCACTGCTATCATGTCCAGTGAAGTAGTTTTTTCCCACTCAGTGGAAGCCACAGTCCTGAAACATATCAGAGTTTAAGCTAATGTTAGCAGCTCTGTCGTGTTCTCTACTGGATTTGGGGAAGATTACACTGTATGTAATATGTATGTAAGCTAAGCAGTCGAACAGGGTTATGATATAATAAAATAAAAGATATTTTTCTATCATGCTATAGTACTAAGTTGACTTTTTACCTTGGACAGGTCATGCAGCTTTAGCTACAGTCTTTTGGCACAATATCATGTATGTGGCCATTAAGTGCACATTTAAAACCCTTTTGACAAGATTCTCAAGTCTGCTGCAAAAGAGTCAAACTTTTCAAACAACCCATAGTTAACCATGTTAGCCAATGTTAGCTTAACTATTACCTTAGTTTAATGTTAGCTAATAAAACCTGCCAGCTACAGTTGTCATTTCAACAGAGTTTAAGAGCTTGTCATGGTGATTGGGAAATTCAATAGTTTTTAAAAATCTGAAAAATTAGAGCAGTAGTAGATATAAAATGTGGCCTGTGTGTCCACGTGCCTGCAAGTAAATGTCATTTTTGGATTACTTTCTCTCATTTTCCTCTTAACTTTATCTCCTCCATCAGTGCAGGCTAACTACAATTTCCCGATGCCAGGGGAGTCTGCAGCCATTGTTCTAGCCTCTGACGGCAGCAGAGCTGTCGCTGATTGAGAACACCACTGATTCCTTTCCTGTGCAGACCCAGACAGAGCTCACAGTTTGCTTTGCTACTCTTATCATGCATGTCACTGTGCCAGGAGAGAAGAAAAAGACAGGAAAGCCGGGGGAGTATTAAGAGCAAGAAGAGGGTTTTTCCTTTATGCTCTTTTGGTTGACAAAAAGCCAATATCCATTCTGAGTCGATGACAGAAGAAGATGCATATTTGTTTCAGTATGTGCATTATTTGTGGTGGAGGTGGGAGCTAAATTACCACTTATGATTCTGTTTCTCCCTGTTTGGGCACGATGAGATGCAAGATTGTCGCTACTGATAAGATAAGAATGTAGCAGTCGCCTGCTCTGGTTGCTGGTGCAGAAGGAGAAAATGCCTATTAGATTTTGAATGGCCAAACAGGGAAGGAGAACAATATTTACACAACTGACATCTCCATCTCTGGGAGTTGTAGGCATGGCCTCTGGGCAGTGTTGTAAACAACAGAAACACATAAAATGAAACAGTTGGAGTTTACAAGATAGGGTGAGATTTGGCTAGAGGTCATTTGTTGGTGTATCTGACGTATTATATATTCTCTTCTTCTCTCCAGATTCTTAACAAATTTGTTGTGTAAGGTGTTTTACAAGTCTTGATGTGTGCTGAAAAATGTGTGAAGATTGAAAAGGTAATATTGTCAAAGCAAAACATTTTATTTTTGGATACTAAAGGTTTATATTACTTTAATGTGAAAGCATGTTGACATAGTTGGCATAACCTTAATTTATATAACTAAACTGCATCTAGATATGTCTGACTTAAATCCGAATTAAAACCAAATCCACTCTCTTAATATCTACGGACTTTTCAACTCTTTAAATGTCTATCCAAATAAAATGTGACCCTCTTTTTTAATAAGTACTGTTATGCACATAGAAGGAGTGTTTGTCATGAAAAATTGGGCCTCAGGCATATTGTAGGTCAACTTGCAGCATGGCAGTATTATTAGTCAGCGGAAGGAAGAATGATTAAGTGCATGTGGGCAGAATGGAGAGATTTTGACTAAATCCAATAATGGGCCGTGGAAGTGGGATTCAGAGTCAGTAAACCTTTTTCCAAGAAATTGTGCTCATTTGAGATTAAAGGCCTCGAGCCACACAAAACTAATTTGTTATTATTGCTTAGAAAAAAGCAAATATTTAATTAAAACATATGTGTAACGTGTTGAGGATTGTATTCAAAGATTTCATAGTGAGCTGTCAACTGTAGAAGAAAACGCCATCACTTTTTACTGCCACCTTGAGTATACCACCACAGCCAGTGGAGATAGGAGCCATGGTGGCCCCGGATTTTTTGTGTCTCCCTGCCCTTACTGTCCCCTAGCATACACCATGCCACAAACATTTCTCTTTACTTTAAGAGAAAAGACATTTGAGTCACTATTTTATATATATATATACATATACACATATATATATATATATATATATATACACACACACACACACACACACACACACACACACACAGTACCAGTCAAAGGTTTGGACACACTTTCCCATTCAAGTGAATGGGAAACTTTTG
>JAVQJL010094029.1:0-11035 GCA_036024295.1 Nannoperca obscura
TCTTGACTCTATTTTCTATTCATTTCACAACGTATGGTGGTGAATAAGTGTGACTTTTCATGGAAAACACAAAATTGTTTGGGTGACCCCAAACTTTTGAACGGTAGTGTATGTGTTCAACAAACTCCATCACAATGCACTTACATGTAAAGGGATTCAAAAGATGGAAAAAGCTGTCTGTGTGTTTAATTATGCATCGACTAGAGCAGGGAAACACTACAAAACAATAGTTGGATGAACAGAGACATGTACGCTAATGTAATAACAAAGCTGGTTATTTAACTTCTACAGCGTAACGAGGTGACTTTCAAAAAGAAAGTCAAATCACACTTCATTTGAGTAAAAGTAATCATGGTAACGATAATTTTACTGGTTTCCTACGCTTGTATCATTTGGAAAATCCTATAAAAGGTCTCTGATTGATTAAATAATCTCAGCATTAGTTGGATAAATTAAGAAATGCATAGCTCGATCTGAAAGCATTTTTTTCTTAGTTCCTAGAAAGACATTCGGACATGCAAGGTCATCAGACACCATCTTGAATTTTTCATTTCAGTGAACATCATTACAGGACACAGACAAAGTTACACACACACAAACACACGCACACACGCAAGCACGTGGCTGTGTTATTGCCAAAATGCCAACCAAACGAGTTGCATTTCAGCCCTGACCTGGGACCAGTTATTTACTTAATATGAGGTTCAGTGCAGCAGATAAACTGATCCTCGGTCAGTTAAACCTCAGGATGTCAATCAGCCGGTCCATGAGAACCAGAGGAGGCCCACGGCTGCCATTCTGTCAGGCCTGCCCCAAATTCACCAGCTGGGTGCGACTTAATCACTGGACTCACTGGTCCAAGGAGTGAGAGAGAGCGTGTGTGTGTGTGTGTGTGTGTGTGTGTGTGTGTGTGTGTGTGTGTGTGTGTGTGTGTGTGTGTGGAGTTTCCAGCGGTGGTGTGTTCACGCAGGAAAATTTTAAGTCATATCTGAAACTCAGAGATGAAGACGGGATCAACGTAAGACACTCAGGAACAGTGGTGAGAAGAACAGTATTTATAGATTTAGATGTTAATATTTCTATATAGATATATAGATATAGATATATCTAACATCCAGTTAGCCCATTAAGTTATAGCCTAATTTTCAACTTAATATTTCGAATGTGACTGTAAACACTAGAGAGTCTGCAAGTGACAGGAAGACTTTTATGAGCCGTTATTCACCTCAAACGACCGACTGGCAAATGAGTGGATTTCTTTTTGACTTTTTTGATTCATATTTTGGACAAGATACTTGCTATTCCGCAGCAAACAGGTAAGACGACATGAAAAAAACAATAACTGTACGTTGCAAGTGTCTAATTTTACCAAATGATTTGATTTCTATATTTCAGCACGTCTTGAGATCCTCTCATAAATATATTCTGTGTCTTGAAGCACACAGGACCATCTCTGTGTCAGAATTAGCAGTTTGGATTTAACGCTGCTTGCATTTTCAAAAGTTATAACTGAAAATGAACACAAAGGGGAAAATATGTATTTGTCAGCAAGTAAAAGTCTATAAAATATTTAATCTAATGTGTATGAAATGAGTCTCCTTGCTATATTATCATGTGGTACAATGTTATGAATAAATGACAGAAACCTACACTACTATCCATCCTGGTGCTTTCTAACTCTGGCATCATTTGGGTTTTTCACAGCAGAGGAAGTCAGAAGAAGATAAATGCACCTTCATCTGGAGGGAGTGATACCCCGTCTCACCTGAACAAATGGCGTCCCAGGAGGTTTGTTTTAGCCCTTTTTCTACAAATGAACACAGCCTGACACAGTCGGAGCCCTGACACTCACTTGTGGTAATTACAATTCTGTACATCTTGCTAGTGTGTGAAAATACTACGGATCCTGCCATCCTTGACCTTTACAAATAGTCATAAGGTTGCTTGTGTTGGAAGAACAATAAGACTTTTTAAGTCTTTACTGCACAGCATGTCTGAGTGCCAAGAGTAAAAAAAAATTGATACTGTTCATTTTAAGTTATTATATTTTTCTGTGCTTGATGCAAGTAAGAATTACGTGAAATGTTACGTTAAATGTTACTTGAAAACGGTTAAGCAGTTACTATTTAAAATAAGTTAATAAGGTAAAGAAATAAATGTCACTGACTACAACACCGTTACAGAGCCATCTGACAGCCACTCTCCTGACCTCCATCCTGGCAGCGGTGCTTGGCTCCCTGCAGGTTGGCTACCACACCGGCAACGTCAACGCCCCGGCCAAGGTGAGCCGGACAGACAGCAGCTGTGGGGGGAGACGGGACGTTAAGTGGGTTGATACTGATACCAACAGTTTAGTTTCACAGTCACTGATATCATTTTCAATGTCTTCAAATTCCTCTATTTTAATGGTATATTAGCTGAACAATTTCCTTTGTAAATATACTGTACATCAAGATCCATACAGAAAAAAAAAATCAAAGAATATCTAGAAAAAAGATGTACAAATCCCTTTATTTGAAATAATGTTTAAGAAAATGCACAAGCCTTTAACAAAGATTGCAGAAACATCCAAAAAGTGGTCTCAGAGAAACCTATGGGCCCTTATATTCCTGGCTGACACTGAGTATCAGGCCAAACCAATATATCATGCAGAGGGAGATGCTGGAAAATCGCCTGACTGTCACACAAATATCTCACAGCCTCAGTAAAACACTAGATCAACTCTGGCTCAGCTCCGCTGGGTTGGCAGGGTTTTGCTTTTTCACAGGTAGACTGCACTAAATGTTTGCAAGTGAGGCCGACCTTCTACATTTAGCTTTAAAAGACATATGTTCTACATTCCTCACAATACTTAACCCACACAATATTGTGTCTGGATTAAATATTCTGACAGTTGATAGAAAAAGTTCAACAAATTGGTTTGATTGGTCAACAGCTGTTTTACAAGTAACAATTAATTATGTAGATATGTTGCACCATACATTTGGTTTTCTGATGTCCATCTTCTTTTGCTTCAACCGTTCAGATCATCGAGGAGTTTTTCAATCACACCTGGAACTCCAGGCACAACCAATCGATACCAGATCACAGCCTGACTCTCCTGTGGTCGGTCTCTGTCAGCATTAAAGACTTCGGAGCCTTACTGGGCTCGCTGGGAGTCAAATACCTCGCAGATTCTTACGGAAGGTTAAATAGGCAAAATAAAAGGGCTATTTATCCTATCATTCCTATCTTTTTTTGTATTATTGTCTTAATCGTCTCTCGTCTTCCCCTCCAGACGTAACTCCATCCTAATAGTGAACGGTGTCTCTGTGGTGGGAGCATGTCTGATGTCCGCCTCCAAAGCCTGCAAGTCATTTGAGCTCCTCATCCTGGGACGGTTGGTGTTTGGTCTCTTCTGCGGCCTGGTGATGAGTCTTAATCCGCTGTATATCCAGGAAATGTCCCCCACAAACCTGAGAGGGGCCTTCGCTACACTCAACCAGGTGTCCTTCGCCTCAGGCATCCTGGTGGGAATGGTGAGGATTTTGCTGGAAATCTTCAGCTTTGACTGAAAACAGTGTTTGAGAATGATGTTCACTCTCTTTATGCTTGCTGTCTACCAGACTATGGCAGATAAAGCACAAGGCTGAATAAATCACAGCCTTGTGTATAACTTCTGTAATTTCTTCCATAATGTGTTGAATTTATTTTTAATATAAGACAGAAAAAGATCCCTGAGGTTTATTTTACAAAGATGTAGAGTTACTGAGGGTGACAAGTTACCTCCCATCTTCTTTACCTAATCAAGTTTGTCTTGACTATTTGAAGGTCAAAGTCCTGCATTGATTCACAATGGCCTTCACTCTTACCCCATCATCTAACATAGTACAGGGCAGGAAGTTTCAGTGTTAAACCAACAGCGACACAATTCTTCCATAATGGACATTTAAACATCTGTAAAACTGTCAAGGTTCCTGCGTTTGTTTGCTGCAGGTGGCTGGTCTGGAGACAGCGTTGGGTACAGAGCATTACTGGGCCATGATGCTGTCCCTGTCGCTCATCCCGGCCCTGACACAGTACCTGGTCCTGCCTATCTGCCCTGAGAGCCCTCGCTACCTGCTCATCAACAAGGGAGAGGAGAGAAAGGCAGAGGCCGGTGGGTCCCACTGACTCTGGTGTTTTAACTGTACCTTCCACATTATTTCCATTTTAGTCATTAAGCTAGAGTTAAATTATTAAGATGTCGAACAGGCCAACAGTCCTGCAGTTACATCGAGTAGAGAGATTCTGCTGAGATCTTATCAGAGATGAGCTGAAGAACTTTTATTATGAGATTCATGGTTGAATTCCAGGAATCAAAACACTGAAAAGCTTTTAATGCACTCAGCTTTGTGGCTCCTGAAAAAGAGATGTTTGAACCCCGCAGCCCTGCTGAGGCTGCGCGGCAGAGCAGACAAGGTGCTCGCTGAGCTGGAAGAGATGAAGGAAGAGGCTGCACACACTCAGGTGGGAGTCACAATCCAGGAGTTCTTCAAGAAGCGACACTACAAGCAGCCAATCATTATCGTCCTCATCATCAACTTGGGCAGCCAGCTGTCTGGATTCAATGCGGTCAGTCATTCATACGTTAAAGATCCAACACAAAAAACATTTTTACATCAAATCACAGGATCTCTCTGATGAACAGACGCTGTGGTATTTATTCATAAATGATTCAGGCTCAGCACTTCTCTCCGGCTCCTCCTCAGATTCTGAGGAACTGTGTCAGGACAATTCCCCTGTTCCTAAAAAACCCAGTAACCCATTTGGTTTAAAGAAATCCCTGCTCTTTTCTTCCAGATCATCAATTATTCCACACGAATGTTCCAGGCCAAGTTTGACCAGGCCAAATACCTGACTCTGGGCGTGGGGGCCGTCAATGTGACCTTCACTTTGGTGGCAGTGAGTACATTTCAGCTCCCTATTTGCATTTAACATGGTTTGATTGAAGAGTAACAACATTATTCATGACTATTATAATGGGAGCTCAATCTAAACTCAACAGTCTTATCAGAAAAAGTTACATCCAATAAAAACAGAAGTTGTGTCATATTTAATTTATATTTTAACCACAAATTGCACCAAGATTTAGATTAAAGATAAAATTGTGGTCACCATTTCATGAATGGTCTAACAGCTTGAGCCACAAGAGGATAATGTTGCATTTTTATTTCACGAAGAGGGGAAAAATGTGAGCAGAGTCACCACTGTGTTGTTTTTTCCTTTCAAGTTCTTCCTGATGGAAAGAGCAGGAAGGAGGAGATTGCTCCTGACCGGTTTCATCTTCATAGCAGTGTGCAACTTACTCATGACCATAGTCGACTCTGTGCTGGTAAGATCATCTTAGTGTGATTGATATTTTCATTTGAGCTGGTAAAGTTTTATTCATTTACTGGATTTGCAAAAGATATATTCTTGATTTGATTGATTAAATGATTTTTTACTTATGTTCCCGGTTGTTTGAACAAAAGAAATGGATCCTACTTTTTAAATGTATCATATTTTAACGGTCAACATGAGATTTGATTTAAAAGAGAATGCAATGTGGGTCATAATACCTGAGCCCCACTTTCAATATCTATTAACCTAAAACGCACAATAACTGGCCTACACCAACCCTAAAAGAGAAACGGTCTATCCACCATGCAGTACCTGGTCCCAGAGCTGCGGAGCCTGCAGGTGCTGCTGGTTTTCTGCCTGATTTCAGCCTACGAGCTGGGCCCCGGCCCCATCTCCTGGTTCATCGCTGCAGAGCTGTTCGACCAGCCTGGCAGACCCATCGCCATGGCCTTCACCAGCATGCTCAACTGGGGAGGGAAGTTTGTTCTGGCACTCATCTTTCCTCCATTACTGGTGGGTTTATACTGTCGGCTCCATTCTGTATGACAGAGTTAAACTTCAGGGGAAACTTTAGAGGTGGATTTCTTGCAAGTTCACTTGCACCTTCGGGACATGGCTGTTAAATACAGTCTATAAATCTGTTCAGTCTGTTACATACAAACATATACTGTAAAACCTCTAAATCTTGTAGATGGTTAATGTGTATAAATATATTGCTAAATCCTTTAAAATCAAGTTGAAATAATAGTTATTAAATTAACAGTTAACCAGGGAAACATCTGTTCACTGCAGAGATGGCAGCCAGCCTGAAAGTAAGACCAAGGAACCAAATCAAACAACCTTTATGTTTTCCCTTTTCTAGTGTAAATGTGTTTTAATGCCACTTCAGTTTTTCTTTTTGTGAATGTATGATGAGTTAATGATAATGGAGGAGTGTGTTGTTCATATAGTGTGATTATTTCTTGTAAAAAAGGTTTTGATCTTAAGAGACAAGTCTTGGTTAAATACAGATTAAATAACCCAATAAAAATAAACACCCCTGTCTGTCTCTGCCACACATAGAAAATCTGTGGTGCGTATGTCTACCTCCTCTTCATGACTGTGGCTGTGATCGCCTTCATCTTCACCTGGATTCGCCTGCCAGAGACAAAAGGTCGCACATTTGATGACATAGCAGAGGAGTTCAGAGGAGCTGAGGGCATTCCTTTGCACAATAAGACTGGATTCAACACTTTCCCCTGACCGGCCCTTAAACCCTTACTGAATTTTGTCATACTGCTGGGTAAGGGTCGGTTTGAACAATGCACCTACATGTTTTACCAAATGGTTTTGGTGTATATTAAATGTGTACTTCTAAAAGCATTGAAAAATACTCCTGAAAAACCCCAAAATGTTTAATAAACTATGTCCTGGTTACCCAGAAAGATTCATAAATCTGACTGGCATCAGTTTTTGTTAAGATCGACCTAAACCAAAAAAATCAGAGTTATCCTGAGAAACCACAATATTATTTCGGTCAAGATTTTTAAAATGCAAGCTCCAAAAATGTCCTTTCAATAAATGTGGGTGAACTGACCCTTTAACCTTCCTAATGTTCATGCTAAAGGACACTGTTGTGTCACCTCGAGGGCACCAGCCAGTCAAAGTGCATGTCTTGAAGAAGCTGGCATGGAGCTCAGCATGTGGATGTCCAACAACACTGTTCTGTTTATGAGAAGTGTTAACTGATTGATATTTATGCTGCATGTTTTGAGGCATTTTGTAAGCATTGTATTTGTATTTTGTAAAGAGATGGAGCTTTAAAAAAAAGGGGCAGACAGAGGATGTTTACAAGAAAAAAGGTGAAGAAAGTCTGCTAAACTGAATTTTCTTCGATTAGGTTACAGGAACTAAAATTTGTTTTCTCAAAAATCATTCAATCACAAGTTTATTTAACAGGTAAACGCTTTTTTTCCTTTTAGTACACAAACAGCATTATGATCCGCTGCCATGAAAAGAAAAGAAAATTTAAAACTTTCGTGAAATTCTGACGGGGCTAATTTGTTTCTCTGGGTTCAGCTGAAAACTTTGTGTCACCACCACTTGATTTCTTTGTCATTTGTGTAAATAAACATAATGTTAAGTCGAGTGAGTCAAGATTTTCAGCAACTTTTAATTAAACTGAAGTCTTTTAAATGAAGGTTTTGACATTAAATTTAGCAGACTGATCCATTACAACAATTTAAAAAACATATTGGTGTCGTTTTGTGGGTGTCCTTAAAAAATTAAAGAAGTTAAATACCAATGTGTATTTAAACTTGATTACATTCATCTTAATTATACAGTATCTGTGCATTTCTGTGTGTGTTGAGTGGCAGGTGAAGCCAACAGCTGTTCCTGACACCCCCCCTTTGGAACAGTCCCACCTTGAATTTGGGCTCCCTGCTGCATAAACAGCAGACTCCTAGTTCGTTATTGGTCTGTGAAATCTCACATATCTCTGAACTGTGTACACTCGTAAGACGTCTGTGAAAACCAACCACAAGCTGTGTGAATAAATATTTAATCCAATAAGATCAACTGTGACTGGAAGAGGAGCCAGGAGATCAGAGAAGTTGGGGGTCATGTCTGTCTTAAAGAAATAAGTGAAAGTAATAATAATAAATGTTATTTATATAGTGCTTTTCATTGTACTCAGACACTTTAAATAGGTTAAATAATCAAAGATAAAACAAAACATAGTATTAAAAGTATTAAAACAGTGCCATCTACTGGACTGGTAATTCAACTACAATACAATTCTGCAATATTTGGAAGGATTTTTGGCAGTTTATAAGATCTGTGTTATCTATTTGAGACCGCAACGTCTTTGATTTGCATAATCATCTTTAAAAATGACAAACGTGGATAATTCATGGCACAATTCAAAAGAGATATCTGTGAAATAGACAACAAACAACTTTTAGGATGTAACTTTGCATAACTTATCCTTCAGGTGGAGCTGTTACTGAGACAACCTAGCACATTTTTCACACCAGCAGGTGAAACGAACCTACACTTACATGGAGTACAAAATCAAGATAACACTCCTCCCTCAATGCTGATGAAGTCAAAGCTATGACACCTCCCCCATTTATTAAACTCATAGAAGTGATGCACTCTTGCTCACTGAGCTGAAAGGAAATCAGTGTCTCTTATTAAAACGTCTTCAACATGATATCTTTGGTCTTTATATTTTGTTGTCTTCACATAATAAAAATGAGGGTGAGAAATAAGAATATTCCAAAAAGAGAAGACAACACAGCGAATGATTGATGTGTTTAAAATATTGTCTGCTTTTTCCCCCACAGGTGCCTCTCACAGCAGCAGCAGCAGAAAAAACACTCCAGACACCACCTTTCATTATTAAGAGAACGGGTGAAACTGTTGCCAGAGAAATCACTTGTTCACACAGCATACCAAGCTATGATGTTATTCTCTGGTACAAACAAGACGAACACAAAGCTCTAAAACTTCTGGGATATCTAAATCTGGAATTTCCATACCTCGAGGACGACGTGAAAGGAAAAATCAGCTTTGACGGAGATGGCCGAAAACATTCAGGCCTCAACATTTCTGATCTTTCATTAAATGACAGTGGTGTGTATTTCTGTGCTGCCAGTCGGCACAGTGCTGCAGATTCCCTTCATGTCAATACAAAAACTCTTCATCTGTCTGTAGATAGACAACATGCTCCGGCTCCTGCAACACCTGCAGCCAGCCTCCATCGAAACTAAGTCTTTGAAGATTTTATCAGCTGTTTTCACACAATTATGACCCCCTGAGTTCATGTTGAAGTTCAACACTATATAGTTATCATAATCCTTGTATGTGCAGAAGTTCATTATAATGTCTCAGCTGGACGACTGGTGGAGCTGATAAAAGCCAGACATCCCAACTGTTTGTTTCAGGTTCAAGTCTTGGTAAAAAATATAATCCACCTGTGTCAAGAATTTCATAATGAAACCACTTACTCATGTTCTAGTTCTGCAGGGTCAGTACATAAATATACTCCTATACATAAAATATTCCTCAGCCTCGTCAGTGTCACTGATCTGAATAACAGCTAACATTCATGACCGTGATGAACAGTAGGGGGACCTACACTACCACTTATACTCTCATCTACCCAATGTTACGACAGTGACACTCCCATCTGCAACTCTAATGTCTCTGTAACTATACGAGAAGCTGGCAGTTTCAAAAAGAACATGGATATCATCAAACAAGACCTCCTCATATTGTCAGTGTGTATGCTGTGGATTACAGGTAACTTACAATAAAATTAACTTAATACAAGTTGACATTGTTTTATGTTTTTGTTCTCAGAATTGACAGTTTGATGGAAGTGATCTCATATAACAGAATGCAAAATGCTGAGAAAAAGTTCATAATTGGTAACTTTTACTTTTATACACACAGGTCTAATTGATGGGAGTGATGTCACACAGACCTCTACCCTGTGGAAAGACGAGGGTCAAGATGCAACAATAAGCTGCAAACACACAAAGGGTGCTGACTGGTACCAGATGTACTGGTACAGACAGCTGCCAGGAGAAACAATGAAACTAATAGTGTTCACATCAACCACCAGAACAGATCATGATTTTGGAGAATTCAGCAAAGACAAATTCTCAGCCACCAAGCCTGACGCTGAGAGTGGGACATTCACAGTGAAGAAGCTGGTGCCAGAAGATAACGGCTTGTATTTCTGTGCCGTTAGTGAACACAGTGATGCAGACACATGTAGAAGCTAAACAAAAACCCCAGTGCACTGATGGCACACCTCTATCCCTCCATCTCATGTACTGTAGGGGGACCTCAAGTACCACAAATACTCAGTTACACTTTGATTCACCAGCTAACAGGATCAAGGGACGTCACACTGCAGAGAGACACCTACTTTCTATATCTACTTCATAACAGCGTCACAGATTTATATGAGACTCTGACTTTGAGAACATGGACACCACCAAACATGGTCTCCTCAGCTTTTTAATTGTTCTGCTCTGGATGAAAGGTGACTTACATTAAGAACGCATTGCTTAAACAATGATTTTAGTTATGGCAACAGAGGGTGGCAATATACTTTTAAATTTTCACTATTAACCTGACTGTTATACACACAGGTCTAATTGCTGGTGATGATGTCTCCCAGGATGCAATAATGTGGAAAGACGAGGGTGAAAATGCAACAATAAGCTGCAGCCACACAAAGGGTAGCAGCTACTACCAGATGTACTGGTACAGACAGCTGCCAGGAGAAACAATGAAACTAATAGTGTTCACATCAACTGGCAGAACAGATCATGATTTTGGAGAATTCAGCAAAGACAAATTCTCAGCCACAAAGTCTGCTGCTGAGAGTGGGACATTCACAGTGAAGAAGCTGGTGCCAGAAGATAACGGCTTGTACTTCTGTGCAGTGAGTCAACACAGTGATGCAGACACATGTAGAAGCTGAACAAAAACTCCAGTGCACTGATGGCACATCTCTATCCCTCCATCTCATATACTGTAGGGGGACCTCAAGTACAACCACAGATCATCACATAACACAGTGACACTCCCCCCTGCATCTCTTCATATCTCTGTTGTAACGTTACACCTCCCATCACACAGACTGACGGTGACTCTGGGCTCCAAGTTCATTTTG
>JAVQJL010094041.1:0-10166 GCA_036024295.1 Nannoperca obscura
ATGTCCTGCATCAAAATAATGCCTGATAATAGCAAACATTGAATCAGAATCAAAAATCCTTTAATAGTCACGCAGTGGAGAAATGTACATTGTTGCAGCAAAAGTGTACAGTGCAGAAATAATAGTAAAAACTGTAAATAAGTATCAAGTACACGAAAAACATTGGAGAATGCAGGAGTCGAACACGGCTCCTCTCATATGCTAAGCGGGTGCTTTACCAATTGAGCTAATTGCCACTTGTATAAGCATGAGACCAGCTAGGTACATATCCTTGTTAATAGGCACCCACGTCTTCCGGTGGGAGTACCTACCCTTTCCGTTTTCTCTTAATGTGTTGTGTTTTCGCTAATGTATTGTGTTTTCTCTTAATGTGTTGTGTTTTTGTTAATGTGTTGTGTTTTCTCTTAATGTGTTGTGTTTTTGTTAATGTGTTGAGTTTTCTCTTAATGTGTTGTGTTTTCGTTAATGTGTTGTGTTTTCATTAATGTGTTGTGTTTTCCGATTTGCGTTTGGGGTCTGCACTTCAGGGCCACCGTACAGATCAGAACTCAGAGACCATGGGATGAGGCATCAAAATCGATAAAGGGAGAGAGAAAGTCAGATTGGTGTATCCCTAATTTCCACACAGCTTGCAACTTGCATTGGCACGGAATGTTGGCATTTGACAAAAATGTTCACATCAGAAATTATCATTCCATGGGACATAATTATAATGGGCTGACAAAACAATGATGTGGTTTAAAACACTGGAGATTATTCTGGGCTACTGGCTGGCTTGTAGCCATATTGTAGTGCAATGTATAAAGAACAATGGAAATGCAAAGAAAAGCCCAATACCAAAGTCTCACTCAATGCAGCATTTATTGACCTTTTGGCAAGCTGTAAACGCAACACCTTGTAAAGTTGTGTTAGGAAACAGCTGCCTACATACACATCCAGCAGACAGGGAAAAACTTTAGCATTTATTTGGAGTGGAGTTTCTGCCCACCTGATGAATGTAATATACAATATTGACTTATCGTTAGCTCTGGTTTGCTCTGTCTGGCTCTTTAGTGGCTAAATGAGCGATGTCACAGTGTTGTCCACAGTCTCTAACTGTGTCTGTCTACTGTTGCTGAGCAGGTAGTAGACAGTGGCTTTAATCAGAGCTTTTTTGTAAAAAAAAACTAACTTCCTGCTAGAAACACGGCTGATGAGAGTCATGAGACTAAACCAAACCAGAAGGAAAAGTTGCAGACCATAAAGCCAAAACAATGAGCTGAAAGAAGCTAAAATGCTGCACAGAGCTGAGGAGAAGTGCAGAGTCGGGTGATTATTGTCAGTGGGTTCATCAATATAAGTGAGCCCTGTCAAATGACACATATAAAATACTGATTTGTGTAGCTTAAAGATCTTAAAATATAGTTATAGAGAGTCTGCTTTGCATGCTTTAGTCAATGAATTACAACCCCATGCTGATCATTTTGTTAACTACACTAATATTTTCAGTTCATTTCACAACCTTATGAAAATCAGCAAGCAGAGACTTGGATTTGATTGAGATTGGTGAACCATCACAGTGAGCACATTTGTCTGCCACATTTTGTTTAAGTTCCATTGTCATCATGTAGCACTATAAAAACTTTTCCTTATCAGTGTGTTCAAGGACACTCTAAGAGTTCCTGGTGAACTCCTAACTTGTGACTTCATTTATGTCAGAGCCATATGAGTGTCTGCACCCTCCATGGGATGACCAGCACCAAAACAGAGAAAAGAAAAAGAAAATATAAAAACACTTGAGCACAAAATCTTGGAACTGCGTCTAGATCAGTCCCAACTGCATTTCTTTGTAATAAACTAGCTGACAGAAAGATAAAGGTACATTCTGCAGAAGACTGTGGGTTGTAGTTTAACACTGGCTAAATGTGGTGTCACTAGCAGTCAGTTTAAAACCGACACAAGACCGATGGCGAGTGGCCAGTCATTTATTTCATCAACATTCATCAGAAGCCCACGTCGCTGGTTCGGAAAGTTGCAGCTTAATCTTCAAGCGCTTTATCCTGGAGGCAATGTCGTCACACTGAACGTGGAAGCGGAGCAGACAGGATGAAAGAGACAGAGATGGAGTGTAGGAGGGAGGGAGAGAAGACAGAGAGACCAGCTACTAGGCCGCTTGATGATGCGCTGAATCTGTCTTTGTCACTGCTTGTGTATGTGTGTGTGTGTAATGCATTATGTTTAGTGAGGACATTGTGAAGTGTTAGGAGGTGCTGCTGTACTCAGATAAAATGTGTATTTTGGATGCGTTGCTCAGTAGGTTGCGTTTGTGTACACTGTCGCATAATTGCTGGCTGTCTTTGTTTTACGTCTGCTTGTGTGACTGTGTATGTGTGTGTGTGTGTGTGTGTGTGTGTGTGTGTGTGTGTGTGTGTGTGTGTGTGTGATGAGAAGCAGCAGTGTGTGGGTGGTGAGTTAAATAAATTGAGTATTAAGTTAAAGCTGAGGTGAGAAGGCAGAAGCCTTGCTGCTCCTCTTCCTCCATCATCCATCTCTACGTTGTTGCATTACTATCCCTTACTCGCCTCTCTTTTTCTCTCTTTCATGTCACGTTACACTCCTCTCCCACATTCTTTTCTCTCAGTCCCTGACTCGTACAGACACACACACACACACACACAGCACACACATGCAGTAAAGGAATTACAACTGATCCAAGCTGAGTTTTCAGCTTGTCTGTGTTTGAACATCAGCGCTGTTGCTTTTGAAGCTTCTCTTTCAATTGCATTTCTGTTTAAGCACGCACAAATAAATGCCGGCTAAAGCTACACTGTTTGGCTATAATCTCACTATGTTCTAAACATAAAGAAGACATAAGCTGTGGGGCGAATACATACAAACACAACAGGCATATGTGCTTGCAATAAAGCCTGACAAGACTTTGATATTAAATAATAATTCTGGTTTATTACAACTTGGGTTGTATTTTCTCAGTTCTGGGCAACCTTCCATGGCAAGAAACAGGAGACCTTTCTGATGGTCTGACTGTTAATTTATACTTCAGCTGCACTAAGCATCAAAAAAGCCTTTTACTCCACTACATTTGTTTGATAGCTACACTTTTTACTATAGAGTTTGGCATCAATGTCAATGCATCAATAATAACCATTCAAAATAGAATCATAATAGTTGAACATTAACAGAAACCATTCTGCTTGATGAGTTTTTTACATCTTACTTTACTTATGTTAATTTTGCTTCTAATATTTAGATACTGCAGGACTTTTTGTAATGGAATAGTATGGTATTGCTACTTTTACTGAAGCATACAGTCTGAATACTTCATCTTCAGTTCCAGTTCGGCTAACCTAAAGGGATGGTCGACAGCGTGTCTGACTGTCTTACCCATTCACACATCTTTTACTCACAGATACTTTTATCACGGACACAGACAGATGTGGGAAGGGACATGCACATACAGGTGTACAGTGGTACACCTACCAATTCAAGTTCATGTGAATGGAAAAGTGTGTCTTTTGTCAGTCAAAGTTTTGACTGGTACTGTATGTTTGAACATATTTTAGACATCTAGCTGTTTCTCCCTGCTTCCATTCTTTAAGCTCAACTAATAGGTTGGCTCAACTTAGAGCACAGACATGAGAGTGGTATTGATCTTCAATTCTCATCAAGAAAGCAGATGCCCCAGAATGTCAAACCCCTCCTCTAGGACACCTTTTCTAAAGTTAAAAAAATACAAATAGGTAAATAGCAAAAGGTCTTGAGTGATGCAAAAAAACTACAGCAAATGTGGCGCGCTTAACAAAAATGTAAAATTTTAAAAGCAGTTGACAAACGATAATGTGAAACTTTGAAATGAGTTTAATCACTGCGAAAAATAAGATTTAAATTGTAATAAACGGAACTTTAATTTAATTTTAGCAGAACGTTTTGGCAACTGCTCCTTGTACACATGCATTCACTCATACTGACACACCCATTTAAGCATTTTGGGTTGGCAGGAATTATTTGGCCCCTGTTTTCTGCAACTGCACACACACACACACACACACACACACACACACACACACACACACTTTGGTATTAAATTATTTAGCAGGGCGTTTTGACTTTTAGTCTTTGGTATCTATGCACATACACATACTCAGAAATTAAGTTTGTCTTGGCATGCAGGACATTTCTGGCTTTTTTTGTTTCTGCATGCTCACAACCACATATAAGACCATAAACATGCACATGGACACACAATGGGCGGTAATCCCCCTGTACATGCCAAAGCTTTGGGCAGAGCAGGGATTTTCCTCTTCAAAGAGCAGACCACCCATCACAGCGTTGGAACAATGTTGGCCGAACTCCGGAAGACTTCCTGTGGCGGGCGGTGGTCCACACACAAACACACATACAGATAATGTAGCCAGTGTTATGTATAGACACACAATCATGCACATTCACACGTCCAGATACACAAACATTATGCTTTTGCACTGACTTTCAGCACCATGTACATACCTGCAGGCTGCATGTGGCACTTAAACACAAACACACACACACACACACAGGCCACCTTGTGGAGCTCATGGGAGTATGGAGGTTTTTGTGGTGACAGACAGACAGTCAGGGACAAGATATGTATGACTGGAGGGGGGCAGTCCCTTGACAAAAGAGCAAAGACACTGAACGAGAAGGGATTGAAAAAGAACAAGAGGGAAGAAGAAAGGGATGAAGGGGCAGAAGGAAAGAGTGAAGTCCAGCTGTTTCCACTCCTAAAAGCTTACTTTTAGCCTGCGCTGTCTTATGTTTTCCTTGAATCTTTCCACGTCCCCTTGCTCACTTGCTGACTTTTTTTTCTTCTTCTTTTGTTATGTTCTTGATGCGGCAGAGCAGGAGGTGTCGGTCCTCCCTGTGCCGCTGCTGATTCTCTCACAGACACAACTATTTGTTGCTTAAAAGCAGTCTTTTGAATTCAAAGACAAAAGATAGCGGGGTAACAAAGAGCGGCCCATGTTTTGTGGGGTAATGTTGGCCCAAATGTTTAGAAGCCACACTCACACACTTCCACCCCTTTTCTTCTCTGTCTTTTGTCACATTCATTTGATGCAGAAATAGTCTTTATGTGATTGATTCGGTTTTTGTGGACATGCACAATTTGAGATTATTGTTGGATTTCTTTCTTTTTTATTAATTTTTTTTTATTGACAGCAGTTGGGTGGGAGAGAGAATACCTATAATAAACAGATGCTCACACTGGCTGTGTATAATGTGTATAATTCAACTATTTGAAGCTCAGCTAGTTGGTATTCTTATATTGTAACTTGCAGCTTTTTTTCTGGGGAAAGCTTAAAATTTAATTTTGCTAAGTAAGAGTGTGTAAGTGTGTAAGAAGATGGTGGTATTTGTGTCCAGCTGGTGGAGCTTTATATTTTTCCATTTGATTTATTTCTCTCAGTTTACAGTTGGCCATCAAACTTCATGGGTGAAAAACTGCTCACATTGCAGAATTCCTGAGAAGACACAGATAGTGTTTATTTATCGAAACATTTATGAGAGCCTTGTTTCCTTGCTGTCTGTCTTCTCTCAGGCTCACAAATATACATACAGTATATTTATTTCCCTTTCTTCTTTTTGATGTTTGCATTTTAGCTGATGATCTCATCCAAAGCAGCGGTCATTTTTCCTAAATTTGTCTGTCTTTGAACATCACTGCAGTAGCTATGGATGATTCCCTTTGAATCAATACACTTCTTTATATTTCTGTGCAAATGAAAGGAGATAAGGTTGCACTAGTGGATGTAAAGTGTGCCACCTCAGAGAAAATACCTCTGACCTTAACGTGGAGTCGAAAAGAACAATTAAAGACTAATGGTAGTTTCTGCTTGACCGTACTTCATTAATTTTTCATAAAATACTTAGCATTTTTTACTATGCATGCAGTCTCAGGTCAGTCCAGTTTTCATCTTCACTTCACTCTCAGGCTGCTCCAGTCAAAGACTGAAACAACATGCTGAACAAGTTGATGCGCTCTCATGCAGCTTCTTTCCTGGGGAGCTTTATTTCCTGAAACCATCGTCATTAAGGCTGCAGTAAAAATGTGTGTTGTCTGATACATTTGTAGCATTTTGTGAGGAAGTATGAGATGCAATGCAAGGTTTGTACTGCATGCTATAAGCAAAGAGCTTAGAAATAGTCAGCTGTGTGATAAATAAAGTTAATTCCAACATATTCTTAAAGCTGCACAATTAATATTTTTATATTAACAAGTTTTTAAATGACACAGTAATGTGTAATGTAAAAAGTCTTGCTCATTGTGACAAAATCAAAGGGACTCTGCAGTTCCCTGCAGTTTTACATAGCTTTTTGGCATCTTTTGGCTCATTTTTCTTTTCATTTGGCCCACAAATTTGAATTTGAATTTCTGAAATGACCAGTGCAGTGCGTTAGCAGCTCTACAAAAGCTGAACATTGGTACAATTTTTCCAAGTACCTCATGCAGTGTAATCCCAGTTATTTCTGCCAGTAAAATGCAGTTTTATTAGAATAGAATAGAATAGAATAGAAAGCCTTTATTGTCATTATACACAGTACAATGAGATTTGAAGAGCAGCTCCTTACACGATAAGCCTATATAATACAAAACATATAATCAGTATGAAAGAGCTGTGAGCCGCCATCTTGGAAATTGCAAAGCATGTCACCATATTAATTACATTTACATATAGCAGACACTTTTATCCAAAGCATCTTCCAATTGAGGAGGTGATTGGGGGAGTCCAGGGTTGAACCCATGACCTTCTGATTGATAGGCACACAGCTGTAGCCACCACACCTTTTTACTACATTTCTCAGTAAGTGAGAGAGAGTGAATATTGGACTTCAGGACCCACAGTGCAGTCTTTGGGATGTGGAACACATTGATGATACTGCATTAGACACTGAGAAAAATGTGCAGGGAAGTTATGCATTTCTGGAGCAGTAAGACTCATTACCTTCCAATCTTTGCATGAGATAAAAGTAATGATTTTATGTTTATTTGGGATTATTATTTTATCCTTGGTTTGTTAATGGAGTAAATGCTGCTTCGAATGCCAAAGTCTGACAAAAAAGAATCTGAAACATCTTTTGATTTTGAGGCTGCGTGTCTACATGTGCCTTTGTGTAGGTGCAGCCCCTCATTTATGGGGCTTTTTTGGAGTCTGCTGGACAACTAAACACAAGCCCTTCTGCCAAACAAATGGGAGCTGTGTTGGGGAGCGGGGGCGGCCCCTGCCCAAACTGCAGAGATGGGCGCTCTTTGACAGCTGCTTTCATCTGGTTATTATTCCTCCTTCACACTCAAGGATTTTTGGGCTTCCTAAAGTCACTCTCTCCTTCCTCTCCCTCCTTCTATCCCCCCACTCTTTCTTTCTGTCACTAGGCGTTGATTGGCTGTTATGACAGAGCCGTCACCGGGCTGTCAGCCTCTTCTAAAGCTTAGTTTAATTACTCCTTTTCACTAACATGACACGTTCATGCACATATGCATGCAAACTCGCACACACAAAAAGTGACTCACAAACACACATGCTGACACACAAATCGGCATTCTAACTGTAATAAAAAAAGCCATGGTCATCCGCTCTACCTGACAAAGCAGACTCCCAGATGTTTGTTGGCTCTCTGTCTCGTCAGCAGAGCTTTGAAAACATTGTGTAGATTTGTGAAGGGCCAGCCGCCGCTGGGTTTGATGGGTGCAGATCAATTTGAATAGCCAATTAAAGCCTTTGAGATGGAGGAGAAAATAGGGGTGATGTGAAGGAGTGGGTGTTTAAGGATGATGAGAGAGAAAGGGGAGAAAGATGCCGCACTGTTGCCATAGTCTGTAAATGTTTAATATTCTGCATGATAAACTTCACAATGATCACTCTTTAAGCTCCCCCCACATCATTCCTCCAGATAAAGATTCTCTGATGGATGCGTTCAGCTATGCTTCCATAAACAGAAGACAGCAGTGCACTGGGTTGAGACCTTGACTGATGGAGGGAAGCTAAGACAGATGTACAGATTTGCTAGAAATGGAGGGGAAAACAATGAGAAAGCCTTGTCGCAAGTGAATGCCAAGCTGTCTGGAATGGGTTTCATGTCATCCTCAATTTCTCCTCTCTTCCTTGTCCCTCTCCACTTTACACCCCTCTTGCCTTCATCTTCTTTCTCACCCCCTCCCCTACATTTCCTGTCTCTCCATCTTCCCTATTTATGCCACCTTCCATTTTCTATTTCCTCCTCTACCTTACATCCTTCCTCTCTTGCCTCCAACTTCTTTCTCCTCATTTTCACATCGCTTCTTCCACCCCTCTTGTTTTTTCTTCTATCCCCTCTCGCCCTCTCCCTTCCCTTTCATAATTTACCTTTGAACCAGCCCATTTTCTCACTTTGTTATTCTTCATCTGTCCTTCTTCATCACATTTTTTCTCGTCCACATTTCTCCTTGTCATTCCTAATCACTCCCATCTTCCCTTTTTGATTTTCCTGCCTTCTCCTTACCTCTATCTCCAATTCTTTTCTTCCCCTCTCCTCCCTTGCCAGGTACACTGCCCTATGACATCAAGATAGTAATTGCCGGAAATCATGAGTTGACCTTTGATCAGGAGTTTATGGCTGACCTCATCAAGCAGGACTTCTACTACTTTCCCTCTGCCTCCAAGCTGAAGCCGGAGAATTATGAGAATGTCCAGTCGCTGCTCACCAACTGCATATACCTGCAGGATTCTGATGTTACAGTGCGGGGCTTCCGGATCTACGGCTCCCCCTGGTGAGTAAACCCTACTTCTGCACTACATACAAGAGCTAACACCTATTGCACATTTCACTTCCTGTGACATTAATGGTCAAATAAATAACATTCTTATGATCAACTTTACATACTATTTGGGTGTTATTTTTCAAGGTTGGGTGGCCCCAAGTGCAGCAAAGTTTGAAAACATAATTACAGAAGTATATCTTCAGAGCAAATTGTCTTTCTGATAGTGTCCTACATGGGAGGAATGGTCAGTGAAAGGTTTTGGTATCATCTTAAACTATTGTTGGTGAATTTAATTTCCTAGGTATGCTGTGCTTGCTTGCTGCTGCAAGTGATTTTGCTTTTAATTTCTTTTTTTTTTGCGCGTGCCGATAACATTTACCACAGGTGACCTTGAAAAAATCGTGAAAAAATCCCTCTAAAGGTCCACACATAGGAATTGTGTCCTGTAGCACTGCATCATTTGATGCTCATATAGCACACACCAGAAATGCCATACAAACAGATGCCCTGTGAAATAAGACAATGGAGGATCCTGAATTATCATCCAATACATAGAGGTTGCAGTTTGGTGTATATGCATACAAACAGTGCATTTATTGTGAGGAAATTAAGCAAAGCCTGTGAGCTATTTCATGCAGTCAACTTGAGTTCACCACTACATATAAATGGCATACTCTTCTCACTGGAAAATAATTTCTTTCTTTTTAATCATGGAGGTGTTTATATATCATGTCATAAGCCCCAGCTGTAGGCTGAGCCCCAGAGTCAACATTCCACTAGGTAAGAAGGTTCTTACCACTCCCTGCTGTATTGACCTTGCATTGTACCTTGGTGCTCCCATCTGGGGAGTGATGAGGTCAGAGTCTAGATCATATTCTACCTTAATAATGAACTAGCATCAAACATAAATCATAATCAACATAATGGGAGGGTTAAGTAAACACTTTGACAGTGACACATGGTTTCTTTCAAAATCTAGTTTTAAGACCTGTATTATTTCAGTTTTGTGTTTATATTTTTTATATTTGTCTTTAGTCAAATAACCACATGGCCAATCTGTGGATATTTAGTATTCCACCATTTAAATCTGTACACATTACACAGTTGGGGGGTTACGGGCCATGACTTGGTAGCAAAGTTAAATTGCTCTCCTACTGTTCTCTTTTCAACTTCATCCGTGCATCTTTGAATCACTGATATGAAACATTTATTTGCTTCTTTCTTTAGCATTGATTTGCATTGCTTTCTGTTTTTCTCCCTCAGACTGTGTGAAAACATGCACATGTACACTACCGTTCAAAAGTTTGGGGTCACATTGAAATGTCCTTATTTTTGAAGGAAAAGCACTGTACTTTTCAATGAAGATGACTTTAAACTAGTCTTAACTTTAAAGAAA
>JAVQJL010094049.1:0-13813 GCA_036024295.1 Nannoperca obscura
GCTCTCGATCACTGCGCCCCACCCGCCCGTCCCTTTTTTCGCTCGTTTTTCCTGTTCTTTCTCCACTTTTTTCTTTTTTTCTCTCAGTAGGGTCCTAAAGGGGGTTCGTCGTACCCGAGTGCCACGGCGGACGTCCCCACGAAGCTTCCCCAAACCATCATCAATATTCAAAAATTCTAAATGTACATATGTTCAATAAATCTTTTAAACGTTATCATATGGAGGGAGTGTTCCTTGCTAGTGAACTGTCCAAAGTTGTAGTAGCAGTAAGATCCCCAGTAGTAGTTCTGGTTTTTAATTACACTGACAAACAGGAGGGGGAAATGCTTGCTCTTAAGTGGCATTCAGTCTTAGATTCTTACTGGAAGAGCTGTGAAACCTGCAGAGCAAGTACTCAGCCTTGATGCTGACAGGAGGTTGTATGTCCTTTTGCTATGCGTCAATGCCATTGTGTACAGCTTCACTGCAGCTACGGAGTCTGTTGCTGAGATTGACCAAACACAACATGGGATGAGGTAGGGGTTAGGAGTCCTGAGTTCCTGAGGGCTTTTTTAGAAACCAGAAAGCAATTTAAGAGATTAAACTTGCAGCCTACCTGCTACAGGACCGACCATTTATAACCTCTAAGCCAGTTTGCATTGTGCAGATCTTGTACTGAATTTGCAGCCAGTTACAGATACCAGATTACAGATTCATTATTCTGTTTAAATCACACATTGTAACTATTCTGCCAGGTTCTGTGAAGTGATGCTTGCATCTGAAACATTCTAAAATAACACACTCTAAAATAAGGTGACTCAGAGGAAGGCCACATATTAGCACTGAACACCACTCAGAAAATGGTATCTGAGGAAATTGGTTTCATATATCCGATTTTCATATATATACACATATTTTCTCAGGTGAATAATATGTCAAATATAAGAGGTTACATTACAATTGCAGTGGGGATTTGTCTTATACTACAATTACATAATAACAATAATAATAATAATAAAAATAATACATAATTTATGATAATTATTTTCTGTGAGTTACACTCTCAGGTGGATGAACAATTCAAGTGTCTCACCTGCCTAAACTCAACTGGCATTATGTCGTCCTTGCAGATACTGCATTTGTTCTGAAGCTTTACTCCAAACATGGCCGCTGCTACGAGCCATCAGGTCCAAAAATAACCAAAGTGAGAGCTGTGTCTGTATTCTCGGCACAAAGTCAAACACATTTTCAGTGGGTGTTGGACCACCAGGGTTGTCCCTTGTCACCAATTCTGTTTGTGATATTCATGGACAGGAAATCAAGGTAATGGTAAAATGGAGCATGAGATGGACAGGCGGATTGGGGCTGTGTCAGCAGTAATGCATGCATGTACCGGACTGTTGTGGTGAAAGGGGAGTTGATTTCCCATTCGATCAACATTACTACCCTCAAAGAATGAGATCACAGATACAAGCCGTGAAAATGAGTTTCGAATTTTGAGAATAAATAATGGATGGATGAATGGATGGATGGACCGCCAATCACAATTGCATACTAATGACAGCCCTAGGCATGCAGTGTTTATAGATAAACAGCCAACATTGAGCATGATACCTGAATGCTGTAAATGTTATACAGAAACAGGTTCAAACAGGCTGTTGGCTTTCCTGCTACTCAAGAATGACAAAAAAGATAAACTCTCTGTGACTAGGAACTCCCCTTAATTGTCTAAAAGTGCTGGCAGAGAAATAAAATTAAAAAATCTTTGCCACACATTTGATAAGCTTTGATTTATTTTATTTATCTACTAATGCTGTATGCAGTATATGTTTTATGTTCTTTTATTCTATATTAAAAGCAGTATATTTCCCTTAGAGGTTTGCTTGCTTTTTAAGGAGCTTCCAATGATTCTATGTATATTATACTATAATGCGAAAATTCTTCCAATATTATTTTAAAAAAAGAAAGAAAACTACTTTGTTCACCATTTGTATACACAATTTCACCAACTTTTTGAACTTGTTTGATATTCATTGTTGAGATTTGGGAGATGTGCTGTTGATTGTTAATTGTTAAGAGTCTTGCTCAAAGGCAATGAATGTTGGGACTTGACTTTGTTTGTTTCCCAGCAGGCTTAATTTAGGTATCATTTGCCTAAACCATTCCTAGATACCCAGAGGTCATTCAATTATAAATGTACTCTTTAATGAATTAAGGTAACAAAGATTTACACTCTGCATACAGAATAAAAGCAAGTCACCTGTGCATTAATGGTCAGTCTGTCTGTCACACCATACAGTGGATTTATCCGGATTTAAATCTAGCTGCCACTGTGTTAAACACTGAGCCACTGTCTCCTTGTGAAATCATACCTTTCCAACTGTTTTTAAATTGCTGCGTCTGCCCTTTTTTAAGAATTGTCTTCTATGAATTATTAAAGAACAACTACACTTTTTTTAATATGCATCTATCTTCCTTCTTGTGAGCTTATTATCTTCTATCTCACATACCTACAGGTACAGAGCCAAATCAGATAGAATCAGACAGGGAAGTTGTGGGAATAATGAAACCTGTTGAGCCACTGCCAGCAGTGTGTGTCAACACAATATATCAGGAAGTCTTTTGTGCAGCATGTTTTACATAGTTCCATGTACGGGTTGCCAGCTTCTACACTCTGCAGGCTTCTATAATGAAGTGTGTTTACTGAACACAGAGGGGACAATTACATGAAAAGAGAGCTATGGTAAGGACGTTGGATTTAAATGTCTGTGAAAATGCTTATTGTGTTGGTGTCTTTCAGGAATGGGCTCGCTGCTTAGAGTGTGACCTCTTTTCTCATGTTTTTTGGAGCCTTTTGAACAAATAATAGCTTTGTACATTTCTGTGTGTGAGCCTGTGGAATGATTGTGGTAACAGTGAAATTGTTTTCTCTAATAGTCAGTCAGTTTGCTTTGACTCACCTGCATCTTTGTTGGCTTAGGCTGCACAGTGTTTGCTGTTAGTTTTCTGTGAAATTATTTTTAGTGTTATCAATGCTTTTGTGGACTGACAAAGGCAATAATAATCACAGACAATTACTCCTTGACATTGAAGTGGGTCAAAAGAAATCACATTTATTTGTTCTCTGGGATCAACATGTTACAAAATTACAATATACTCATTAAGAGTGTTTGATATATGTGATATTTCTGCAGGTTGACTTAAATAGTGTTTATCATTATTTCACAGGTTAGCCCAATCATTAATGTAGCTTAAGTAAAGGTGCTGTTTGCAGAGTATTGACACAGTAGTTTCAATATTTGGCTGATTCTCTTATCCTCCGTGAAAGTGTAATTAGTGAAAAAACACAATAGTAAAATGATTGGATCACCAACATTACAAGTAGTCAATAATGGCAATTGTACTGATATTCAGCTATTACCCAGAATGACAACGTAAAATAGAATTTGATTACACAACCTTACAGACCAAGGTAGGAGATTTAGTATTAGAGCAGCACAAGAACAAACTAGAGAGATACAGGATACAGAATCAAAGTTAGAAAGCTATACATTATGTTACTGTAAAACAATGTATATAAATGTAGAAGTTTAAAACCAGTAATGAATTTTCCTGATATTCCAGATATGTATTAAATATATGAAACACATATATTTCTACTTTTCAGTGGCTACTTTATTAGGCACACTTGTACAATCGATTGCAATCCAATGCAACAACTTTGCCATTACAAAGTTTATAATGTTCAGTTTTTGGTGACAATGTCAAAATTGTGTAAATTAAATATGTTCAACACTGGGCATAGTTAAAGGTGGTATTAAACTGGACTATATTATATTGAGAGGTCTTTCAAATTTTGTGTCCTCCCTAATTACAAACATAAGGGGGGCAGAATGTTAGAAACACCTCTGAATATGATACAGTCCAGAACAATACATCACTACACACTTCAATGCCAAAACATATACACGTATAATTGTATTAACACATATATGAGTATAAAAACACTGAACATTATAGGCATCATAAAAGTGTCAGAACTGTTATATTGGATTGCATTAGACTGTACAGGTGTACCTAATAAAGTGGACACTGAGTGGAATTGTATGAAATTGTATAGAAAGTATTTATATACAATACATTTAATCAAGCATATTGTAAAAATAATATAAATATATAAACTATTATATTAACACCAGGTAACACCAATATTCTTTAAAGCTCCCAATTTATTAATCTCCAACATTAGAAAAGAAATATTAAGTATTAGAAACTGCTATATGATTTTTATTTAAAAATATATATCTGTCATGTGTTCTCCCTGCGCCTGCATGGGTTTTCCCCAGGTTCACAGTCCAAAAACCTTCAGGTTAGGTTAAGTGGTGACTCTAAATGGCCAGATGCACGTGACTAGCTAATGGATGTGTGGATGGATGTAAAAGCGGAACTTTTATATTCTCAGGAACTCCATCTAATCACGCATTTATTTTGCTTAAAGCTGTATAATGAATATTGTTTAATGGGCACTTTTTAAGCACCTTGAAAGGTGCTATGCAAAAAAGTACTGTTATTACTTTTTATTCTTTTTATTATTGACTGTTTAGTATCACTGAGATTAGGAAAGTAAGCAAGATTAAGAAAACTTGGCAAGTAAGGCCGCAAAATGTCAAAGCTACAAGTTGGCAAAGAACATCAAACAATAAACTGTTAACTCCAAACAGCCATAAAGTGCGAGGCAGAATGTTTCATATCCAAATATGAACATACAAAATCACATTAAAGATAAAGTAGAGGAACCAGCTATGGCTAAAACAATATTATTTGCCCAAACAAGGCAAGCAAGGTAAGGCAAGGCAAGTTTATTTATATAGCACCTTTCATACACGGATGCAATTCAAAGTGCTGTACAGAGACAAAGATTAAAGGACAAAAAGAAAAAGCAATAGTGAAAACTATATAATCATAATTCAAACAAAAGGCAACAAAGCAGCTTGTTGAATCTGTCATATGAATGAGTGTAGAATGTAGTGATGTAAGTTTGCAATGAAGATTTGTTCACTATATAGTGCCCTCGAAAATTCCACATGAAATAAGCAGTGTCCATGGTATGCACACTACTTTCTGCTAACAATCCCGCAAGCAATGCTCTGCATTTTACAGATGAGAAAAGGACTGTTGAGCAACTCTACACAGGTCTGTTTGTGGTGATGCAAACATTTTTTTTTTACTATTAGTAAATGTCTGAAATCTTAATATGCTGCTCACTATTGTGTTAACTACTAAATGTCTACCATATAGGGAGTAGTGAGTGAACAAGGGAGTGATCTCAGATATAACATTATAACATTTTGCACCTTGCGTCTTTTTAGCCAACTACTCAGCTGAAGCTAACTTTTATCATAAAACTACAGCAGCCAGTGCACATAATGTTAAACATACTGTATTACATACTGCTGTACTATCACTGCACAGTATAAACACAAGAAGCTAAATCATTTTAGCTAGAAAGCTAAACTACTACAAGCCATTTTGCACTTTTCTGATAATCTTTCCCGGCTTTTTGTCAGTTTCGGGGTTCCATATTCTGCTGCATCAGGGACAGATAACTAAATACATTTTAACCATGATAACAGTGAGGCAGAGTTTGCTATGAGTGAAGGGTGTAAACTGCAGGATGTCTTGAAAAAAAGTTATCTAGCTCACAACAGAGAGATTGTTTTTTTCCCCCCTGACTAATCAGACTTTAAATCATTTGACAACAGTTCCTTTGTTAAGGGCTGCACCTGTGACCCAACTGGTGTTCCAGCTTAAACCTTTAATTGCTAATGATATGTCACTAATGCCCTCTCTGCCATGACAATACTGACAATTCACATGTCTTTGTGCCTCATAAATGAGAGCACTATTCATCGTCTTTGAGTGCACCCTTGGCCCAACAAGCACATTCCTTTGTGTGTGGGAAATTATGTACTCTGTGCGCACTATGTACTCTCCTTAGGGTACATTTTTAAGTATCTTCATGCATCTCTCCCTCACTTTCAGTTCTGAACAGGTCTCCATTCTGGCATCTTAGACATGAGAAATCTTCTGGTGTGCATTCCAGCAACTCTCCATCTTGTTGGCTTATAGCCAACAATATGTGGAAGCTCCTCTTTCTGATGCAGTTAAAGTTTCATTGAAGACCCGCCATTAAAGGTGTGCCTACTGAAAACAATAACAGGTTTGTGTTGATTGTCTCTAAATACATATTTGATATCTATGTCACACTTAGCTTGGATATGAGTCAGGAGCACTAATGGGCCAAATGTTTGTGTCTCCTGGATTCACCCAAATAACATCAAACATGTACTCTTTCTAGCTAGCTGATAGTTTTGGTTTTATTTGCCCTGGTTTTTCGAATCTCAACAGTATAAAATGAAATTTCATGTTGTTTCATACAAGTTGTGTATGTTTTCAACAGTTGCTGAGTCATTTCAGCTCCCAGGCACTCAGTGTGGTGTTTGTCTTTATGCTTTGTGTAATGTCAACCAGAGCACATTTAAGTCCTGCCCACGGCCGAGGGGAAAACTGAATTGACTTAGTATTGTGTGAAAGTGCCTCCTTGTCATTTTGGTCAGAAATAGCTGCTGTGTGGTGGGATGCACTACCAACATGGTAAAGAACCCAGAACTACATTTTTATAAGCTATAAAAAAAACAGAGCAGAAATACAGATGTGATGCATCAGCAAGAAGAATGGGAAAACTAAGCGATCCTGACACGCAGTGTGCCTATGTGTACAGCAAGCATTTTGAAACTGGTCAGTTTAATATCCAAATGTCAGTTTTAGGCTAACTTTATTGCCGTAAGTTAAGCTAAAGCATTCTGACAGTAATATAATATAATACTGCATAGCTTGCAGTATTATATTTGCAAGTGCCTTTGTTAACTACAGTAACTTAGCTTGAGAAGGGATACTAAGATAGAACGATGATATTGAGTTTGTCCTCTCTGGTAGACATAGGGTGCTAAAAGAATCCTTTGACATGCTGAAATCTTATGTTTTAAGAGTTTCAACCCTAAGTTGCATATTGTAGCGGAGATTGTTTTCCCCTCCGGTGGGCGTGGTTGTCAGAGTATGACGTGTTGCGCTTTGTGGTAATGGAAAATGAACAGATGGTAACGCTTTACATTAAGGTCCTTGTAATAACCGTTAATAGATAATAAGGCACTTATAAGTCTTCAGATGCTTATTAACTATTTGTTAATGAGATGGGGGAGATGCAAAATACATAGGTTACTGTTAATGAGCGCATAATAAAGGATTTATTAACCTTACTAAGGTATTGTTCTTGCTTTAGATCCAGTAGATGCAAAACACATTTAACTGTTAATAAGTGCACAGTTAACTGCAAATCAGTGAATAATTAAATATGTTTTAACCTTAATAAAGCAGCAAATGAAAGCTTAGTAAAGGCTTTCATTTGGTTTAACAATGAATAGCTAAGTTAGTAAGACTCAAAAAACGACTTTGTAATGCTATTTTAAACAATTATAAGAAACTCATATGGCTTTTTTTAACATTCTTAAGCGTCTAAATTGTTAACACATTTCTTCAAAGTGCTTATAAATGTCATATATAATTTAACCATCATCTAACAATAAATGTGCTAATGATGGATTTTTAACACTTTTATGGAGCCTTATTGACACATAATATTGTTAATAAGAATACTTTAAAGACTTATTACCAATCAACTAACGCGTATTACAAGGACCTTAATGTAAAGAGTTCAGTAGTAGATGTCAACACTCATTGTCTGTGTAACAATACATACAACAGGCTGTGAAGTAAGGTTGCAAGTAAAGCTGGTTGGAAAGACTATATAATATCCTCTTTTTCTGTCCCTCTCTACCTTTCTTGAAAGGAATGGCAATATCTAAGAATGGCTTGACCATCTTTGCCCTTGTAGTGACACTTCTTATTTTGGAAACAGCCACCGTCATTGCATTTTCAAGTCCTGTTTTTCCGGTAAGTCCGCAGTCTTGACGATACTGAACAAAAAATAGGGGAGTTGTGTCTGATGACAGGTTTTGATAAATGACAAAGCTCTTACTTGAACCTGATTTTTTGTCTCAGGTTCCTTTTGAAGAAGAACACTTTCTACCTCACACCAGGGAGAAAAGGAATGGTTAGTACCATAAATTATTATTGATAATAAATACATAAACACCAGTACACACAAGAATATAAGAGTAAGAACAAAAAAACACAGCTGTGAAGTGACGGTCTAACCAGCAGAACTACTACAGAGAGCTGTCACTATGATGTAGTATGAGCTAAATGGAACTGATGCAAATGTAGATGATTAAAACAAAAGAAAACAGTGCAGGAATAATGATACTTTGGATAATATACACAAAATAGAGAGAGATAAATATTTAAACATAGTGTGCATAGGGTTTACATAGCTGGTAGCTGAGAATCAGTTTCACTTACTCCCCATCATAGCAGAGAGGAGTTGAATAACCGTATTGTCAAGCTGAGCCATGAGGCAGCAGGAAAAGGACCCAATAGCAGACAGGCAGCTCCAGAAAACCAAAAGGATTTAATTAATACATATACAAAACAAACCAAAAAGCACAGGAGTGAAAAGACGGCAGGACGTAGACACGAGACACGAGACACGAGGCACAAGAAACCAGGAACAACTGACAACACCGACAGAACATAGCACACACCGACAATGATCCGACAAGACACAGATGGAAGGGACTGCTATAAATTAGCCAGGGAAAACGAGGGGATCAGACACAGGTGAGTGACGAGACACAGGTGAGTGTAATCAAAAAAGGAGGGAAACCAGACAGAGACAGGAACATGGACTTGAAACTACAAAATAAAACAGGAAACACAGAAAACCCAACCCAGATCATGACACGTATGGCCTGGGTGACAAAAGACTTCCTCATTCTGTCCATTGAGCAGGACTGAGACAGCAGTCTTCCACTGAACCTACTCCTCTGCCTGGTGAATGTGCTTTGGAGAGGGTGACGGGCATTCTCCATAACAGTTTATTCTATCTTTCTGCCGCCGGCACAAGGGAATCCGTCTTCGTGCCAACCACAGAGCCAGCCCTCCTCACCCGTCTGTCCAGCCGCATATCGTCCCTCTTCTAGATTCTGCCTCCCCAGCACACCACAGCATAGAAGAGAATGCTGGCGATGATCGACTGTTAAACATCAGCAGTAGTTTCCTACAGATGTTCAAGGACTCCAGTCTCCTCAGGAAATAGAGCCGGCTCTGCCCCTTCCTGTGAAAAGTGATAGTTTTCTCTGACCAGTCCAGTCTATCGTCCAGATATATCTAGACAAGGGAGTAACAGCTAGCCTGGAGTCTTGCTGTTGGTTGAGGTTGCTTCCAGCAGAGTTTCCAGGAAGTCACTGTACCCAACAAGAAATAGTCGAAATCCCACTTAAAACATGCAACATCTTAATAAGGGAACTTTAGAGTTGGGAGGCAGTTGTTTTCACCTTTGGATAGAAACAAGCTGACAGTTTTCCCCTGTTTCTGATTTTTAGGCTAAGCTAAGCTAACTGTTGCATGGATGTAGCTTCATATTAGCAAGAAAGTGAATAAGCGCATATCCCAAAATACCGACCTGCTACTTTGTATATCATATAATTATGGTTGTCAAAAACACAATTTTAATCACTGTATCACTGTAAACCACACCCTTAAGTGCCACTTAAGGGTGTGCCCCCCCCACCCACACACACACACACACTTGGCCATTCCTGACTGTCAGCCGAGTGCCTACGCTGCAGCTGTTGATTCACATCTCTCTGCAGCTTATACCCCCCAGGTATTTCAGGTCTAAAAACACAAAGAACACCAGCACACACAAAATGTCAACAAAACAAGTGACAAAACTATAAATAAATATATGAAAAGTATACAAAACATATAAATAAATGTAAACCAGCCAGAGTCACTAATGTAATGAAAAAGATATGATCCCTCACTGGCTTCCCACCCTGTGCTCAATAAAGCGCCTGGCTAAAGACATCTGCAGGGAATTGAACCTAGTTTCCTGTAAGATTAAATACATTTTTGACAGACTTTGTATGCCAGTAATATTTGCATGCCATTTTAAGCACATTTTGGCCTATTCACTTTATATTTCCATTCGATTTAACAAAGACAAAATGTATATTTCCTTTTGAAAATTGCAGTTGAATATGCAAAGGATATGTGCTTTGATCTCTGTACAATATTATATTCTGAAACCATAAAAGTCCCTAAATCATGTTGTATTTCCCCTACAGTGCAGCTAGCTCAGGTTGAATACACAGTAGATGTGGAGCTGAATGTTTCCGATGTCAAGACAGTGGACTACCTTAGGAGTCTCCTGAACAATGGCAGCTTTTCCCTGACCTTGGGTCCCACTGTGAATGCCACACACATTGGCATCACCACAGGTAAGAATGGAGCTTCCACTGGGTTTCACAGCACAGGGTGCCAAGTGTAGTCAAGTGTGGCATGCCCCACAGTTGTTAAAGAGAGTATTCAATCGTTTTCTTTGCATCAATGCACAAGTGTTTACTTATTAATTTCAAATTTCTCACCTATTAACAGATATCTGGAGGAAGGGATACAGCAGCTGAAGTGCACCTTCTCTCTTCTAAACCGTTTATATAAATATATAATACTAATATAATATAATCTAAATACTGAAGTACAGTACGTGTGTAAATCTGCTAAGTGCAGACTGTAACCCCTTGGACATTCACACTTGATTTTTTTATTTTGGCTTTCTGGTCCAGCGCATTATATCTGATACGAAACTGTTACCAAGAGGTTACGTTTTTTTTCAGACTGGGTAAACAATGTAGCTAATTAATTGTCCTTCTGTATGTTTAAATAATTAAAAATTAAAAATCTTCCTGGGCACTAGCAAGGCCTGTGCACACATGCACAAGTTAAAGTTCAACAAAGAACAATATAAAGTCCTGGCAGCATAGGGGACCCTACCCTGCCCACTAAGTACAGAGGACATAGGTGGCCTATCAATGATTGATCTAATAATTGTGTTTCATTTCACTCATTGTTCCCAACCAAGTGTGCAATGTAGAGTTTGTGGATCTATTAAACTACTGCATATCTTATATTGCTTTAATCACAGACTTTTTTGCTTTTGTTTTTTGTTTTTTCAGTGTGCTACCCAAATGGTACCAACTTCCAGTGCAGATGTGAGGATCAGTATTTTTGGTCATATGGAAACTGTATTACATATGGAGCCTGTGATCAGATAATTGACGGGACATGTGGATGCATCAACAATATACCATCTAATGGACAATACTGCCAGCCAAACACAGGTAAAAGTATATAATATAAGATGTAATTTGTATGTGGTTATCAGTAAAATAAATGATAACATACTTTTGAAACAATAATGTTATTTGAACTATTGGTTTAACTGAAGATAACCTCATATTTTACATAGGTCTATGTACATGAAGGCAGAAATAGGAACATAGAAGGTCATGCTTAACCTTTCAGAATAGCATATCCAAAATGAAATAGAGCATTGGTCCACTCACTAGCATTCAGAGATTTTTACTGCATCTCACAGTAAATTGAGCAAATTGAATATGCTCAGGTGTCATTCCATGACCTAGATTTGGATCAAAATTAGGACAATAATTGTTTTTAATTACACTTATTCAACAGTACCTCCAGTCATTTATGAATACCAGGTTTTCATTGAGGTGAACACTACAGACGCAGATCAACTGACAAACACCTTGGAAAACATCACTTTCCCCATCCAAATCAACAGTCAGATAAACATCACAGATGCCAATATCACTACAGGTAAGCCCTCAGAGAGCAGAATTTGTTATGGCCTCAACATTTTAGCTTTTTATAAGTGAAAATGTGTTGTTCTTTCTAAAGTTTGCAGCCAAAATGACAATGAGTTCCAGTGCCGCTGTGAGGAAGACTACATGTGGCCTTGTGACAAGTGTACCACCTATGGGAAATGTGATGGTGATACAAGCAACATCTGTGGGTGCATCAAAGCTATTCCCACAGATGGACAGTACTGTCAGTCAATAAACTACCAAAGTGAGGTCACACACTAATCCCGGATTTAATGCACACATTCACAAATTGTTTTATAAATGTTTTATAGTATTTTGTACTATATGTTCTAATGTTGAAAGTGAGTCTGAATGTGTGCCTCCTTTGTTATATTCTTGATTTTGAGATATTTTATTTCAGTGTCCTTACATGGATTTTTTTTTCTTTTTTTACCCTGTGAATGCTTATTTGTAGAGCGGTGCCTAATTATTGACACCTTTTCACCAAAAAATGTTTGTTTCTGTCTACAGACTTTTCAGTGTGCCCTCAGACAACAACTTTGCCATCAACAGGTAAAATTGCAAAGATGCTGCTGGTGTTAATCAGAAAATAAAACACATGAGCACGAATCTTGTTTACATATGATCCATTCAATGTATGTTAAACTTTTCTTTCTTCTTAACATGATCAAACTAAGTTACTGTGTCAAACTGTAATTTATTTTCAGTCTCTGCAGCTCCTCTAGTTTATGAATACCAGGTTTTCGTTGAGGTGAACACTACAGACGCAGATCAACTGACAAACATGTTGGAAAACATCACTTTTCCCATCCAAATCAGCAGTCAAATAAACATCACCGATGCCAGTGTCACTACAGGTAAGCCCTCAGAGAGCAGAATTTGTTATAAAGGCTTAATATTCTGTTAAATGCCTTTTGGAGTTAAATGCCTTTTGGGCAGTTTTCAATCTAGCTTCAGGCAACATCCCTGCACTAAAATCAAACTGATAAAGGTGTTAAATTATATTGTCTGAATACTGACTCACCATGACATATGGAGTCCCTCAGGTTTCAATTCTTAGCCTACTACTATTCAACGTGTAAATGCTTCCTCTTGGTCAAATCATACAAGACTTGCTCATCTCAGCTATGCAGATGACACACAGATTTACTTAGCTCTCTCACCAGGTGACTATGGTCCTTTAGACACACTCTGTCAATGATTACAACAAGTAAACATCTGGATGCAATTGAATTTCCTTCAATTAAATAAAGACAAAACAGAAATTACTGTATTTGGAAACAAGGAGGAAAGAATAAAAGTTATTGCTCAGCTTGATTCCAGGGCTATAAAGACAAAAGCCCAAGTTAGAAATCTTGGTGTTTTAATAGAATCAGATCTGAGCTTTAGCAGCCACATCAAGGCAATAACAAAATCTGCATTTTATCATCTCAAACAAATAGCAAGGCTTAGAGGTCTCATGTCCAGAAAAGACTTAGAGAATCTCATGCATGCCTTCATTTACAGCAGAGTGGACTATTGTAACAGCCTCTTGTCTGGTCTTCCTTAAAAGACTGTAAGACAACTTTAGCTCCTTCAGAACGCTGCTGCTAGAGTTCTAACGAGAACCAAATAAACTGAGAACATTACTTCTTAAATCATAAAACTGGCTTCCTGTTTCTTATAGAATAGAATTTAAAGTGCATCTGCTAGTTTAAAATTCACTCAAAAATCTAGGGAAATGATGATGTTCCTCATATTTTCTGTCTTTATCCCCAGTTTGCTCTCAGAGCAGTGGTGGTTTCCAGTGCAGGTGTGAGGATCAGTATCGTTGGTCATGTGACCAGTGTTTATTGTACGGATCCTGTGACAACATCACTGACGACACATGTGGATGTATCAATGTCATTCCTCCTGATGGACAATACTGCCAGCCTGTTGATCAGTACAGTAAGCAGTTTTGAACTAGCTCTGGAAACAAGCAGAAA
>JAVQJL010094057.1:0-13789 GCA_036024295.1 Nannoperca obscura
CCATAACCAGGTACACACACACACACACACAGGAGGTCAACAGCCCATAACCAGGTACACACACACACACACACAGGAGGTCAACAGCCCATAACATAATAGAAAAGAGAGGGATTATAGATACAACAATAGATACGTGAACGTTTAACACACTTTTTATTTATGCTAACAGTGGATGCTAACAAGTTGCTATGCTAACGGGTTTAAACAGCTTAGACTGATGAAAGTTTGAGCCTGACAAGCTGAAATGGTCCAAAATGGCCACCGTACAGAGGATAAGCCCTTTAGGGAACAACATTTTCTGCTTATTTCAATAAAGTTGTAAAAATAAAACCTTTTCTTCTGGCGCCACCCTCTGGACAAACTTGGTATAGACTCGTTTATTTTGCAGTCCAGCTTCATCGCGGTCTGGTCTTGGCTTGTGTTCTCAGGTGAATCCAGACAAGAGGAGGCTGAGGCGAGGCGAGACGGTGGAGGTCAGCAGCCCCTCGGCGAGCCTGGACGCCGGGCCCCGGCTGAGAGAGCGGCCCCTGGGTCGCTGCCACACCCTGGACTCCGGAGAACCGACGTCGGAGCAGCCGGAGCCCAAACACACTGCAGGTGATCAGACATCCAGAGACGATTCACAGCCCGACACCAATGAGACGCACTCCGACTGCAGCGACACCCCGCCCCCCTCGCCCTCTAACCCCACACCACCCTCGACCAGCCGCTCTGCTGCTCGCCAGCCCGCCAGCAGCCAGGCGCTCGGTCAGTCGGAGTCACCCGACGACCAGCCGGCCCCCGAACACACCGACCTCCACCCGACAACCCAGACCGGGCGGAGAGACGCCGACCAGACGTCTGAGACGGCCGCGGACTGAAAATGGTTTATAAAACAAGATGGTTCAGGTTTCTCTCCACAGGAGGACGAACAGAAAGCACAACACCTGACATCCAACGCTCTGGTGAAGCTGCCGGGAAGTCACCAGACCAGGACCTGCACGAGCCGGACTACGTCAGGGCTGGAGCTTCATGATACCCACATTTAAACGAGAGAAAGAGAGAGACGAAAGACAGAAAGAGGGGGAGAGAGGTGAAACTACACCTGTGTCTCACACACACACACACACACACACACACACACCTGCTGAATGAATAAGGGTGGAGGTGAATGGAAGCTCTTGTATCGATGCCTGAGAACACGTGGTTGTAGTTTAACGTCACAACTCCCTCCTGGGGAACCTCATCGCCTTAGTCAGGAAAAGGAAACTGTAAAATATGGTTTCCATTCACTTCCATAGTTTTATTTTGGCGCCCCGTCACGTGTACTTCCTGTCAGACAGCGTGAGTTTAGTCGTCGGCTCGTTCTTCTCCTGACTGTTGATTTAAAGCAGCGAAAAAACATCAAGATTTTGGAGTTAATTTGCACCCAAAACAACTAAAAACCCCAAATATCAGATCCTGTGAAATCTACTGAGCTCTCATTTCACTGTGACCGTGAACACATCACGTGAACACAACACTCCTCCTCCTCCTCCTCCTCCTCCTCTCCGTTTGAAGCACTTTCTTCTTCTTCTAGCCTTCACACAAAGAAAAAGGGATGCAAACGGACGCTGTTTCAGTTTGGTACTGTACGAATGCTGTTGCTTTAGTTTGAAGTCACTAGACTGTAGCTTTGATCTGAGCACCAGACTTCATTTGAAAAACATGTATTTTTTTGTTTTACGGTCGTTTTACTGCATTTCTGCTTTTATTAGGATCATTAGATTGTATTTATGCTGACGGTTGTGCGTTCAGAGAAGTTCGGCTTCTCACAGCGTTGGACTGAGTTTCAGGTTAAAGGGATCACACAGTTGGTTTTAAGTGTTTTTAGCCCCTTAATTACAAATATTATATTTTACATCACCAGCAACTTTTTTCAAAGTCATACCAACAGATTTTACATTGATTTCCGTCCTTTTAACCGTTGACTTTACTTTATTTCTGTGAAAATCTACTTGCAAAGACTTGAAACAGCCAGAAAAGATCAAAAAGTCTCAAAAGGGTGGACTTCAATTAAAACATGTTACGTTACATTACAGGTTTACTGTCATTTTTGGTGCATTCAAGAACACTCTGACAAATGACAGCTGACTATAACATGTACATGGTGCATTCAAGAACACTGACAAATGACAGCTGACTATAACATGTACGTGGTGCATTCAAGAACACACTGACAAATGACAGCTGACTATAACATGTATATGGTGCATTCAAGAACACTCTGAAAAATGACAGCTGACTGTAACATGTATATGGTGCATATACACGAACATGAATGTGTTTCTTCTTTTTTTTTGCTTTTCTGCAGCCTGCTGTCACTGCTCTGTCCCAGCGTCCTTGAACGCACCAAAGAGATTTGTGATAAACTTGTTTTTTGACTTTAGAAATATGCGATGAAAACAACAACATAATAAATCCCAAACCCATCGATCTCGTCTAATAGTTTCAGGAAAAGGAAACGACGATCACCGCAACGCCTTCGTTTGATCACACACTATATCAATATGTAGTTTAGAAATGGAACTATTGGTTCATTTATTGACATATTGATTGCAAGAACAACAATTTTGATAATTGGTTTTTCATTTAAGTTGTTTTCTGTTTTCCAGCAGTTTGAATTGAACGTGTTTTGGAACATGTGCATCCAAAACAATGAAGAATTGATTAGAAGAGAAAATAAGTAGCAGATTAATTGATAGTGAAAATACTTTTAGTTACAGCTCAAATTAAAAACTATTAACGTGTTGAAGTTTTAGTTTAAGTGTGAGAAGAATTGTCATATTTTATGAAAACCTTATTATTTCACATGATTTAGCATCTTTGTGCCTTTTAATGATACAACACAGATCGATACTGGCAAAGAATCTTCATTTCTATTATCGGATATTGATGATTTTGAATCCTAAGCGAGTTTCACGTCTCTGCAAGTTGATGTTCTGAAGGGAAACCTTCAGCCGATTGATCAAAAATAAAGAAACAACAGATGTGAAAAGGGATCAGCAGTGATGTAAAACATGAATTAATTCATTAATGAGCGAAATAAAACATGCGAAACCTTTGACATTAGAAGATGTTTGGTCTCATTCAGTCTGGCTGATGGACTGGCTGCAGGAGGCTGCAAGGCTGATTTTATATATATATATATATATATATATAACATTAAATTCAAGTTTTATTATTTTTGTTGGTCTTTGGTCCAATTATATTCAAGTTTTATTTTATTTTTTTGTTTTTCAATTTAAGTTTTTTTCAGTTTTTATATATATATATATATATATATATATATATATATATATATTTGTTTTCAGTTAGAAAAATAATCAAACTTGAATTGATCTGAGTAGAACTGAATCCGCTGGTAATAAGATCCTGCCGCTGCAGTTCCTCTCGGCGGCCACAGGGGGCGACAGTGAGCAACAACGAGGTGACGCTTCTGCTTTTATTTCAAGTGTTTTCAAAGAGTCGTTTTCGGCTTCACAAGAGAAAAGACTGACGAGTAAGAAGACCACCTGACGGAAGTGTGGTTGTTGTTCTTGGAGCTTTTCTCCGTTTGTCGGATTCATATTAATATGATAAAACATCTGAGCTGAAATGAATTTGTGGTTGTGTTTTCAAAAGGTGAGTCGTGCAGGTTAGAGTCATACAAACACAACTTCGTAACATCGTAACGTTGGAAATGCTAAGATGAAGATGCTGCTGTTTAATCCTCATGGCATTAATGTTTTTAAATCATGATTATAATCACCACCCACACAATGAATACATGAAATGAACGCGTTAGTTTCAGGTCTTGTGTCGGTTTACCTGCCAGGTGTGCTGAAGGTCTAGAAAGAAGAATCTGTAGCTAAAGATATGACCACTAGATGAGCTACCTGTCGGCTAACGTTAGCTTTTAGCTTACTTACACCTAGCTACTGTATGTAGTCATGCTACTGTACTTTTCGGCGTTAAACGTCCCGGTTTGTAACATTGGCTTCTTTTATTTTATTATAGTTAGACCATTTACTGATAGCTAAATGTGGCTAACTAATACAGCTAAAAAAGCTAGACGCAGATTAGCTGGCTGCTGGGTTTGTTATGCTAACGTTTTACGCTAGGTTAAATATCGTTGCAGTGTGATGGACACCGCAATGAAAGCTACAGCTAGCTGTGCAGCTTCAACATCTGTACCTATACAGCTGAAAAAGCTAGAAGCAGATTAGCTGACTGCTCGGTTTGTTATGCTAACGTTTTACGCTAGGTTACATTTTGAAAGCTAAAGCTAGCTGTGTAGCTGGTAACCATTTACTGTCATAACCAGAAGAGTCAAGAGTCCAGCTGGTGGGGAATAACTACGTTTTCTTTAGCCAGTTAGCTAGCTTCAACTTCTGTACTCTACCAGTTGTGGCTAACTTAGACAGCTGAAAAAAAGCTAGAAGCGGATTAGCTGGCTAGCTTTGTTATGCTAACGTTTTATGCTAGGTTAAATATCGTTGCAGTGTGATGGACACCTCAATGAAAGCTACAGCTCGCTGTGCAGCTCGTAATCATTTGCTGTCATATCTAGAAGCCTCTCTTCAGCAAGTTAGCTACCTTCAACATCTGTACTATCCCAGTGTGTAACTTTAAAAAGCAGAGTTTGTTACTTTGAACAACAGTAAAGGAGAGAGTTTGCATGAACCTGAACTTTGATCTCTGCTGTCTGCAGCGATGTGACCCAGAGGAGCAGCTGGAGGACATCATGCTGTAAAGTAGAGGCACCTTCAAGTAAGTGTTCATCATCCTGGGGATCACATTTATGTACAATATATATTATGTACAATATATTTAACTACCTGCCGCACTTTAATTGCATCGTTTTTAATAACTGTACTGTTTTTAAGTCTTTTTCATGTATACTGCACTGTTTTAATAGCAAATGTTACTATATTCGATCTCCTGGAGATGCTCTCCTGGTATGAACAAAATGTCAAAGTGTCATTTGATATGTATATATATATATGACAGTAGTCTTGGGATTTCTGTGCTCGTTGCACTTTGTGCAACATTTTGATTTATTGTAAGTGAGCAGGAAGCGATAACGATGGGCTGTGCTTACTGCACTGTGCTGTTTAATGAATCCTTGGACAAACTGGGCATTTTATACACATAACTAAACAACATCCGCCCTCAGGAGGCTTTGAGTGTAGCATAGAGTCACTTCATGCATAACAAAGCCTACAGGGGCTCCTGTATTTCTATCCTGTGATGCTTTATCACTGAAAGGAGCTGTGAATTATGTAAATTACGTGTTAATGTATTACATGGTATTTTCATATGAAGCTTCTCAGCCGAACTGCAGTGGGCAGAAACCTGAAATCTACAGTTATAAATATCTTTGTAAAGTTGTATCAGTAATAAAACGAGTCTTTCCTCCTCAGTTCAGGGCAGGATGTCCTCAGGCCACAGGCTGAGGGACATGGAGCAGCAGCAGCGCCCCCTGCTGGACGGGGAGGAGCAGGAGGAGGTGGAGAGGAGTTCCCACAGCGAGGCTAAGCGACTCTGGTTCATTCAAGACTGCTGCGGCATGGTGTGTGCCTTCATCACCTGGTTCCTGGTCTTCTTCGCTGACTTCGTGGTCACCTTCGTCATGCTGCTGCCCTCCAGGAGCTTCTGGTACGCCGTGGTCAACGGGGTGGTCTTCAACAGCCTGGCTGTGCTGGCGCTGGCCTCCCACCTGCGCACCATGCTGTCCGACCCGGTGAGGAAGCGGGGAGGGGGAATAGATGCAGCGACCCCAGAGGAGTGTTTAACGTGTCCGTGTTTCCTTCCTCCTCTCCTCAGGGAGCTGTTCCTAAAGGCAACGCCACTAAAAAGTACATGGAGAGTCTGCAGCTGAAGCCGGGAGAGGTCATCTACAAATGTCCAAAGTGCTGCAGCATCAAACCTGAGCGGGCTCATCACTGCAGGTCAGGAGGGTCACGCTGCCTCTGCGGCTCCTAAAGCTGCACGGATGCAGAACAACACCCAAATGTTGTTCTACTGTTTTGAAATGTCAGCGAGGGAAGAACCTCCCAGAATGGAGGTGACTGAAAATGTCAAAGACGCAAAGATCCACTCAGGAAGTAACTCTGCCGTCTACTTTACACATTCTTCTTCTACAGTATCTGTAAGCGCTGCATCCGCAAGATGGACCACCACTGTCCCTGGGTCAACAACTGTGTGGGGGAGAAAAACCAGCGCTTCTTCGTCCTCTTCACTGTAAGTGTCCGTCAGCTGCTTGTTCAGAGTGTCAGGGAGGAGGAGGAGGAGGAGGAGGAGGAGGAGGAGGAGGAGGAGGAGGAGGTGTTCGCCCGTCTTTGTCTTTGTGCTCTTGGAAAGCAGCCGGCGTTCGTCTCACGGTGACACATCTGTGAACAGAGTAGACTGTGCTGTTGTAGCAGTTTGTGTTTAGAGCTCACACGTTGCACCACAAGTTTTTACTTTTACCGACCGACCGACTGACTGATTGATTGATTGATTGGATTGTGACGATTTCACAATTGGTGCAAACGTTTCAGGTTGTAGCTGCAGCTCTGAGCGGCTCTTTCCACCTCCAGCGCTCGTAGTGTTGCTTTTTCTAACCAGCTGCTGTTAGTGTCTGCGGGGGACACAAAGCTCGCTAACGACCCGTAGACTCTCACATATAATGAATAAAAAGAGAGGGGCAGCTGGAGACAGATGCTCTGTTCTTCCGGTTGTCACTTTTCTGCTTCGCCTCAGTAAGTTTCACCCACTCGGCACCACGTTTGCGAGCCCCCTCGGACCCCTTGGACCCCTCGGACCGGAAGGGGCCTGGTACGTTTTGTTGTGTCCACAGATGTACATCGCCCTGATCTCCGGCCACGCTCTGGCTCTCTGCGGGTACCAGTTCATCAGCTGCGTCAGAGTCCAGTGGAGAGGTGAGTCCTGAGGCTGCGGCGTCGGTGCTGTTCTGCCGGGTTTCCTCGTGTCACCGGTCTTTCTTCTGTGTGCAGAGTGCAGCGATTTCTCTCCTCCGGTGACCATGATGCTGATGATCTTCCTCTGCATGGAGGCCCTCCTCTTCCTCACCTTCACAGCAGTTATGTTCAGCACTCAGCTGCACTCCATCTGCAACGACGAGACGGTGAGTTGTGGAGGTCTCGCCCCATGAAACACACGTATAAGTATATCATTATATCACATTATGATAAATATATATACACACACACACACATAATATAGTTATATATTATAATATTTAACTATAAGTCCCTGTTTAGTGTAGTACGCTCTTCTGTGTGTAACGAGGCCGCATGTGTGTGTGTAACAAGGCTGTGTGTGTGTGTGTGTGTAATGAGGCTGTGTGTGTGCGTGTGTGTGCTTGTGTGTGTGTGTGTGTGTGTGCGCGCGTGCGTGCATGTGTGTAATGAGGCCGTGTATGTAACGTGCGAGTGCGTGTGTGTGTGTGTGTGTGTAACGAGGCTGTGTGTGTGTGTAACGAGGCTGTGTGTGTGTGTAATGAGGCTGTGTGTCTCTGTGTAACAAGGCTGTGTGTGTGTGTCTCTGTGTGTAACGAGGCTGTGTGTGTGTGTGCGCGTGTGTGTGCGCGTGTGTGTGTGTGTGTGTGTGTCAGGAGATCGAGCGTCTGAAGAACGAGAAGCCGACGTGGGAGCGTCAGACTCGCTGGGCGGGGCTGCGCTCGGTGTTCGGAGGTCGGCCGTCGCTGCTGTGGATCAGCCCCTTCGCTGGACTCAGGCTCCCGGCCCTCCGGCCCAGACGCAGCTGGAGGGGCGGAGCAGAGTTCTCCGTCTGACCAGCTGACATCAAACACACGGCGGAGTGAATCAGAACAAACTGCGGTGGACCTGCAGAGTCCAGCCGGGTTCACAGAGCGCTCGTCTCCTCGGCCGCTTCTGAGCCGGAGGAACCAGCGTGAGGCCGGATGCCCGGCCGCCTACTTCACTTCCTGTCAGGTGGCGGAGCAGCGTCCCTACAGCCGGAGCGCTGCTGCTGGATGTGAGGAGGATCTTTACAGAGAATCATGCTCATTAAGATGCTGGACCTTCGTCATTATCTGACCAGTAATCAGAGTTTGTTTCAGATCCACAGCTGTGACTCGTGTTTCTGTGCATGTTCAAGTAACATAAAGCTGGAAACACACAATGAATTCACCATTATATTTGTACTAAACAAACGAAGGTTCATGTTTACATTCAGTGTTTCTCCCCTGAACGCATCGTGTGTCCTCGAGGTCCAACAAAAGTGCTGCATTCATGTTTCCTCATAAAACGACTGCAGAGCAGATCACTAGAGTTGAAAGTATTTAACATCCTGTATTGTTTGCGTCCATGTTGACTGTCCTGCAGTCTTCTTCTTCGCTGGCTCAGTGGTGTGTTTGTTATTGGTTAATGGTTAGTTCAAAGCCCCCATCAATAAATCGAAAATCCAGATGTTTTCAATCCCAGATGTATCTTTTACATCAATCTTTCCTTTTAAAGAAAGTCACATTGTGTCACATTAAAATGACCTTTTAATAAATTGCTTCTTGCTTCTCTGCAGAGAATCTTGTGTACTTTGTGTTTACTGCTAATGTTAGCATGCTAACTCCACTAAACTAAGATGTTGAACATGTGTAAACATTATATCTGCTGAACATCAGCATGTTAGCATTAGCATTTAGCTCGATGCACCGCTGGACAGGCTCAGAGCTGCAGAATCTCTTAAAAACCCTCATTTAGTTCTGATTACAAGTCAAATCAGAAATGTGCAGTGAAGTTGTTTGGGATCTTCTTCTTGCGTGTTCACCAGAGTGAAGTTATTTGGCCCTTGTGTGGTCAGGGGGGGAGTCACGGGGCCTCCACCTGTGCAGGCAGCCCAGGTTTCCCACCGATGACGAAGTAAATGATTTGTGATCTCGGCACAGACTCCACCTGCACCTTCCATTCACAGCAGAGCTCTCCGTCTGTTCAGACATGTTCAGGGCCCCCTGCTTGTTTCTCGTCCTGGTGTGTTGGGGTCCGGTTCGCGGCGGGCCCCTGACGAACCCCCACCCTGACATGACGGACCAGGAGCTGTTCTGGGGCTCCGACCAGTACGACTTCTCGGTGGTGCTTCCTGCTGCAGGGATGGAGTGTTTCTGGCACTTTGCTCACCGCGGAGAGAGCTTCTACCTGAGCTTCATGGTGAGACGCGCTGTCCTTCACTATTTATGTGTGTCTCTCTCGCTGCCTGTCTGTCTGACATCCTGCCTGCCTGTCTGTCTGTCCGCAGGTCCAGTGGGTGACGGGAGTCGGCCATGACAGACACCTGTCTGTCAGCGTCAACGCTCCCAGCGGTCTGCTGGTGTCGACTGTTGATGATGCGACGGGTCAGATCAACTTCGAGGCAGAGGAGACAGGTAGCTGTCTGCCTGCCTGCCTGCCTGTCTCTCTGCCTGCCTGCCTGTCTCTCTGTCTGCCTGCCTGTCTGTCTGTCTGCCTGCCTGTCTCTCTGCCTGCCTGTCTGACTGTCTGTCTGCCTGCCTGTCTGACTGACTGTCTGCCTGCCTGCGTGTCTCTCCCTGTCTGTCTGTCTGCCTGCCTGCCTGTCTCTCTCTCTGCCTGCCTGTCTGACTGACTGTTTGCCTCTGACTGCTTGTCTGTCTCTCTCTCTCTCTGTCTCTGCCTGCCTGTCTCTCTTTGCCTGCCTGCCTGCCTGTCTGTCTGACTGCCTGCCTGCCTGTCTGCCTCTCTCTGTCTGTCTGTCTCTCTGCCTCTCTCTCTCCCTGTCTGTCTGTCTGCCTGCCTGCCTGCCTGTCTGTCTGACTGCCTGCCTGTCTGCCTCTGTCTGCCTGTCTCTCTGTCTGTCTCTCTGCCTGTCTGTCAACCAGGTGCTGATCAATCATCTAATCCATATATGACCTGTCTGTCTCTCCAGGCTTCTACCAGATGTGTTTCAACAACTTCCACAACCGCCTGGGCAGCCTGCAGGTCTCCCTCGGCTTCGGCGTTTACTACGACGGCTTCCAGGACGCGGCCGCGCGCCAGGAGCAAGAGAAGAAGAAGAGACAGGAAGTCAGCAAACACCTGAACGACACGCTGAGCGTCATACAGGTGCATGAAATGTTAGTTAAGGTGGTATTATCTGTTGTCATACTTCTTTATTTCTTTATCAGCTCTAACAGTAGTAGCTGTAATAGTTAAGGCGGTATTATCTGTTGTCATATTTATTTATCAACTAACAGTAGCTGTAATAGTTAAGGCGGTATTATCTGTTGTCATATTTATTTCTTTATCAGCTCTAACTGTAGTTGCTGTAATAGTTAAGGCGGTATTATCTGTTGTCATATTTATTTATCAACTAACAGTAGCTGTAATAGTTAAGGTGGTATTATCTGTTGTCATATATATTTCTTTATCAGCTCTAACAGTAGTAGCTGTAATAGTTAAGGTGGTATTATCTGTTGTCATATTTATTTCTTTATCAGCTCTAACTGTAGTTGCTGTAATAGTTAAGGTGGTATTATTTGTTGTCATATTTCTTTATCAGCTCTAACTGTAGTAGCTGTGTTAGTTAAGGTGGTATTATCTGTTCAGCTCTACCTGTATACTTATATTTAGTAGTGAAAGTATTTGTGCTGCTGCAGGACGCGAGTCACCGAGTGGAGAACTTCGTCTTCCACATGTTCCGCTACTACAGCTTCGGCCGCATGAGGAAGAACGCCGACTACTTCCTGCTGCTGTCCAACTCGCAGTACATCACCTGGTGGTCCACGGCCCTCGGCCTCCTCATCGTCACCTCCGGCTACCTGCAGCTGGTCTTCCTCAAGAGACTCTTCATCACCAGGACGTCCGGCGAGGAAGAGAAGCCGCGCTGCTGACAGGCGGCACTAAGACGCCATGTTTGTCTCTGGTGTTGTGTTTGTGTGTTTGTGTACACAGTAGGAATAAACGTCACTGTTAGACGATGAAGAGTTGCAGTGTTTTCCAGTGAGGTGCATTCAGGTGCAGCTCAGCCGAGTTGTGGTTGCTGACTTACTCGACTCAAACCTCTTAATAAGATGCTTTTCTGTCTCCCTGTGTCTTCACCATCGTGAATCGCGCACGTAATTCTACAGCACGACATCGTAAACGTTCTCACTTTAACTCAAAGATCTCAGTCGACTACAGATGCGTCAAAAACAGGGAATCGTACTTGCAAATGTTGGATTTACCTACAAATCTAAGCCAGTCAGACCCTGATGCTACGTCTGCCAGGACCTCTGAGGCAGGGCCCTGTTGACCACGTAGACCCCATAGACCACGTGAAGCCTGTAGACCACGTGGAGCCTGTAGACCACATGGAGCCCGTAGTCCGCGTGGAGCCTGTAGACCCTGTAGACCACGTAGACCTTGTAGACCACATAGACCCCGTAGACCACGTGAAGCCTGTAGACCCTGTTGACCACGTGGAGCCTGTAGACCACGTGGAGCCCGTAGACCACGTGGACCACGTAGACCCCGTAGACCACGTAGACCCAGTAGACCACGTGGAGCCTGTAGACCACGTAGACCCAGTAGACCCAGTAGACCACGTGGAGCCTGTAGACCACGTGGAGCCTTGTGATCGTCCTTACTGAGATGTCAGTATGTAGCTTGGTCTCCTGGGAGAGACGGATCCCCTCCTCTGCTGCTCTTCTTGAGCTTTCTAACATCTTTTCCCTTTAAAAGGTTTTTGGGGACGTTTATCCTCCTTGGACTCCTTGGTCTGAGGCCGGAGGGGGTGCGTGCTGCACACACCGTAAAGCTCCCTGATGCAGATCGTGATATTAAATCAAACAAACGACTTGACTTAGAGCTTAAGGTCCCTGAGGGAGTTTCCTGAGTCCTGCAGAGCGACGCTGATATGTTATCATGCTCCCGAGAGCTTGTGGAGTTGGTTAATGATTGTTTTCCAGCTGAAATCGAAGCATCAGCAGAAGAAAGCGGCGTCTCCTCCACCCTGAAGTCCAGCTGCAGCCATGCTGTTCACCACGCTGCTGCTGCTGTGGAGCTCTCAGGGCGTCTGGGCCAGAAAGTCTGAGCCGCTGCTGGACGAGGCGGACGCCGGTGTGTTCAGGGGATCGGACAAGTACGACTTTGCCATCGAGGTTCCCGCTGCAGGGATGGAGTGTTTCTGGCACTTTGCTCACCAGAGTGGAAGCTTCTACCTCACGTTCATGGTGAGAAACAATGTCAAATGCCTAAATATGAGATAAACGGAGAGACTGCACAAGAAGGTGTATCTCACCTGACTAATTATTAAAGGCTTAAACTTGTAGTGATGTGTTTGAGGCCAGATTTGCTAATCTGTGATGTGACAATAAGCACAGTGCTGTATGTTCCTGGGCCCTCGTCCTCAGGCTTATCTCACTGACTTTCAAGGTGATCCAGTTTGACTGAACATGTGACCAGAGGCTTAGTGTGTGCAACAGATGTGTGTGTTTCCAGTGTGGATGTGGAGATCTGGACGTGAATAACTGAGTTCACGTCATTTGATTTCTCATAATTTGATGGATTCAAGTTCATCTGCAGTTGCTGTCAGTCAAGAACAAACCTGCAGCAGAAGTGCAGCTTTTCACCAGACGCGTCGTCCTCAATGCTCCAACGTTTGACTTTGCACCTGCAGTGTTTGATGTGTACGTGAACACAGGTGCAGTGGGTAACGGGCATGGCCAGCGACCACCGGCTCTTTGTGACGGTCAGCTCACCGCAGGGCGTTCTCGTGGCGTCGAAGAACGAAGCCGTCGGTCAGATGAACTTCCGGACGGAGGTGACAGGTAGGATCTTCAGAAAACACCTGGGTCTCCGTTAATCATCCAGGAATAAAACACGTCTCTGAGGCGATGCACTTTCATCACCGCAGGGTTTTACCGCATGTGTCTGGGGAACCACAACAACCGGTTCGGGGGCGTCAGGGTCTTTCTGAACTTTGGAGTCATCTACGAAGGCTTTGAGGAGTCGGAGAGGGAGCTGGACGCCGGACAGAAGGTCCTCAACAGCACGTTGGCCGGTATCGAGGTATTTGTCTCGAGTCTCTGGGACTTTATGTTTAACGCAGTCAGGACAGGGAGTGTTTAAAAGATGAAGGACAGCTGCCTCATCAGAAAACAGCACAACGTCGTCTGCGTAGAGAGACATGGGATGAGTGGTGTTACTGGAGGTGATGGGGCTGATAGGCTGGTGTTGCAGGATACTGCACCCATCACATGACATACAGGCACATGCACGTCATGAACCTACATAATGTTTGGTGTCTGCTTCAGGAGAGCCTCCAGAACCTCCAGAACCAGATCTTCCACATGTGGCGTCATTACAACTTTGCCCGCATGAGGAAAGGGAAGGACAGCTACCTGCTGCTGTCCAACCTCAGCTACGTCACCTGGTGGTCGGCGACCCAAACCTCCGTCATCGTCCTGTCTGGATACCTGCAGCTCCGTGTCCTCAAACGCCTCTTCCGCACAGACTCCAGCAGGCCGCGATGCTGACGGCAGAACATCCACACATCGTCCGGGTCGCTGCTCTGGTCACTTTCATCAGCTCGAATATGTCACATGATCCTGAACAACATCTGAAGCGAGCGACTGAAACACTCCACTGATAAAGAGACGTGCTTCAACCTTAATGTCTCCAGTGCTTTTGTCAAAGCTTGTGTTGGGCATAAAACAAACATCTCTACATCACATGACATCACATCCAGCAGACGCTTTTATCCAGAGCCACTTCCAGATCAGAGCTTTACATAAAGTGCATAGAACCATGATGGAAACAACAAGACGTCTCATCAAACTTGTAAGAGATGAATC
>JAVQJL010094061.1:0-27327 GCA_036024295.1 Nannoperca obscura
ACACACACACACACACACACACACACACACACACACACACACACACACACACACACACACACACACACACACACACACACACACACACACACACACACACACACACACACACACACGTAAACAGTCGATCTCTAAACCGTTTACTAGTTCAAAGAAGAGGTTTATACTGTAATACACATCTGTATTCTTTTCAACATAATACCAGGCAGCTTTGATATTCAATTGTGGGTGAAGTGAACATTTCAAAGAAGAGTCCCTCCATGGACAAACTTTGTGGTGGAAGACTAATCTCTGAGCTTCACAGCACATACTTGTAATGGCTAAGTGAACATCACACTCTGCTGGGCTCACTGAGAAAGAGCTAAGCTCTTAGGAAATAAGTCAATCTATTATATAAGAAGCTAAATCCTCCTGTGTTGGAACAAGCTTAGTCAGACAGGCATTTTAAGACTTGTGAAAAACACATGTGAGATTGGAGGCACCCACTACGAGGCGGGAAGTCACTTTAGTGAGGACAGCCAGAAGAAAAGTGATCATCTTTTTGCATTGTTTTTCTTTCTTTTCTTTTTTTTACTTTCTTCTGGTGTTCGTCTCACTTCGCGGAGCAAATTAAAGCGGCGACATATCTGGTCCTAACCATATATGGTCTTTGTTCATTAATGTCGCCTACAGCGATAGTGTCACTATTGAGGAGACGGGAGCTTCTGTGACTGAAGGACCTTCTTTCTCATTGATCTTGTCATTATTGTGAGATATGGTCAACATGAGTATCACAACACTGTATTCTATATATGTTTATGAGGACTAAGTTGGAAGAACTTACAGTCACATCAGTTTCACAGTGAGGCCATGCTCCCTCATGTTTACATCTACTGCTTGGTCTAAAGAAGGACCATCATTATTTTTGTCTGCTGTTGTGTTGTACATCAGGCAGATAAAGGCTGCTTAGCAACATAGTGCGAGTGGCCTTACACAGCCAGCCTGATGCTTGACGACGCTTGGCTGGAAAATGGTTTACCTTTCATTGTACTATTGCCTCCTAAATAAACACCACTGCTCTTTATATTTGTCCATGGTGTTCAGCCAGAGAAGCCGTACGTGATGACTCAACACAGTGTGCTTTGTTAAAAAAACAACTCTATATGAAATGTTTTATCAAGCAACGATTTATTATTCTGACTGGTTAACACTCGTACTGGTCGGTAGCCCTGACCATAGTTGTCCCCTTGACTGACAGCAACTCATTGGATGCATTGAGAGATACGTTAATATCATTGGCACACAACAAGATGCACTTGCTTGTTTAAAAGTGTGTTATCATTTACCATTTGCCACCTTTTTGAAACTACTGATCTGTTTGATGAAAGGGAATGACAGAGAAAGTACAAAATGAAGAGCTCAAAAAACAAATAAGTGAAACTAAACAGAAATGTTGTTCCTGGTTTCATTGCAATTAGTTACTATTTTACAAAAGTATATAGAGCTTTATAAGTTTATAGAGCTGGCGACAGTAGAGAGAGCAAATTAGGACAGAGAGAGAAGGGAATGACAAGCAACAAAGGTTTATGGTCAGCATCTTAAACCCAGAGGCCACCAGCGTGCCTCTGCTGTAGTTACTCATTTTAAAATAGCATCAAATTAAACCACAACAACATTCACTTAGTGGGTAACTATAGTGTACTTTGGGTAGCAGGCAGCAGAGATGGAGTATTATTAGTATAAGAGGAGTTTGTTATGTGAAATTTTGCACATTAAACCCGTGCAAACAAAAACATTTGCCAGTTTTAATTAGAAATGTTTAAAAAAAGCTTAATTTTATTCCATAGAGGATTTCTAGCAGAACAGATAAAAGATTAACAGCGAAACAATTTGCCAAGAGCTTTATATTGTGATGAACAGGGATATCAAGTGTCTATAACCTTAATTTGCCTCTTGATACATGAGTAGCTCAAAAGAAACTTGAGAATATAAAAAGAGGTGCAGTAACTTCACTCACAGTTTCTCCCAAGGCAGGACTCACCCTGTCTGGCTTCACCTCAGGGGGATCAGGACCGGATGACACCTCTGCCAGGGCCACTCTCAGGAGAGAGTCAAATAGAGGAACAGCAAGGTCAGAGTTCACCACCCCTGATCGAGAAAGCTGGTCTCTCACTTCAAACAGGGTGTCCTCCACTGACTGGAGCTATAGACGAGAGGAGACAGAGAAGAATTTAGTTGTTTTTTTTGTGGTTTAGGTTGTATGGGACTAACTGATTAGTGTAACTACATACCTGATAAGAAAGTTCAGGCTCGATCCTCTGCAGGGCAGAGTTAGCACTGTGCAGACAAATAGCCAGCAAGGCCTCAAGGAGACGAATACTTTGTAGTTCCCACTCTTCCTCCAGCTTCTTTGCTGGATCTTTGGTCTTTCCCTCAGCTGGACCAGTGCCGAGGCTGTCGGCTGAATCATAAGCCGTCTCCTCCTGTCCCACTGAGTTAGATGGGGCCGTGGACTCAGGGCTGCCTTTGCCCTTCCCATCCCTCTTCTTCTTTGTTATCCCATCCTTGGTCTTACAGGAAAGTTTCTGAATAACCATGGCCATGAGGCGCAAGCAGACATCCAGTCCTCCCAGCCTGAAGAACTGCCTCTGAAACAAGGGGCTGGCCAGGTAGATCCACCGACACACCGACCAAACATCAGCAGCGCGACGTACCTGCTCTTTGGAGGGCAGAGCCACGCTATCTGGGGACAGGTAAGGCAGTCGCCCGCCAAGAGGTTCACTGGCTGTACTGTCGTAACCCGAAGTGTCCTCAGAGTCATTGGCTGAGTCCCGGTCAGAATCAGCCTCTTTGCTGACACAGAGGAAGGCCACACACAAGAAGAGGTTGATGACGTGGAGGTGGGTCTCTGCTCTGCTGCGCCCTAGTCCGCGGCCCTGCCCGCTCCGGCTCTTATGACGTGGACATGCCTCCTTCAGGCCTTCGTAGAACTTGCTGAGGCTCTGCGGGCCCTCTCCAGCCCCTCGGGACCCCAGTTCCTCAGCGACGCCCAAGATGGCCTCCCTTTCTTCAGCATCAGCACTTTCCAGCTCCTGGAGCACCCGGTCAGCCTGCTGGTGTCCAATGCCTATTATCAGAGTCTCAAATACCTTCAGAGCCAAAGAGCGTGTCTGGTCTAGGTAGATGAGCTCTGTCACCTGATTGAGTCCATTACAACTGACGAACAGGTCTCTGATCACCCTGTAACAGAAAAGATTACACACAAAATAAACATTACACACACAAATATGGTCATGAGCAATACTCACAATGCATTTTTAACATCTTATTGCATGTTATGTCATTCATTTACTTAGAAATGACCCCCAGGGAGAATATGGCTATGCATGTGCCTCTCACTGGCTAAGAAAAGGATTAACATGGTGACAAGAAAGGAGAGGGTAAATATAAACTGCACACATTTAAACTCTCCTAGATCTACCAGCTATTACAATAAATGTGACCACTTAGTCAAATCTAGCAAACTCTACAAGTCAATCAGAGGAAAATCCGCTGCCATCACACAGGACCCTCCACACTCCTTACACCACTTATTTAATTTCCTCCCATCAGGCTGCAGATAGAATTTGCCCCCAGGCACAACAACACCTTTAAATAAATTAGTCAACTTCTATTAACATTATAAATGAACTGTGAAGGACACCACACACCGTCATTGCACAGGAACACACCTGCTATATTTGTGAAGTTCATAAATACATGTTTTTTGTGGTGTGTTTTTATGTTACTGAGCCATATCAACAACAGTTAACACAAGTTATCTGAAAGTGAATCACACGTTTAGTTGGCAAAACAAAGCAGACATTTTATTCTTTTAAATGTGTTTACTACTGGTATGCACACACTATTGAGACACTTTACGCTATTACAATGCTGGGTAAATTACCTTAAAAGAATAATGCGTCAGCTCTGAGTGAAGGTTGAATCAACATTTTGTAAATAAAAACAACACTCTCAAGAGATGTGCTGGCATTATGCACAGACTAAAACACAAACACTTTAATCTCAGCATGGGATTGTCTACCCAGTATGTTATGGAAGGGAAACAGATGCTCTGTTGACGCTTTGAGCTCAGTGCATGAATTAGACACAATTAATAGATTATAAACTTGCAGATTTTTTTCTCAAATTCAAACTCTTTCTCTAGCCTTCCTCTAAATGAATGTAGAGTTGATTCAATCTGCTTTTTCAGAACATTTCCACTTTTCAATAGTGGTGTGCAAGTCCATCAGTGTGGCTCTCCATTAGTCTGAATATATAATGCTCTCACCTGAAAAATGTGGTGTTCTGTAATGCAGAAAGCCATAGGAGCAAGATGATAAAGGGGCAGGCTAGTTATCAGATAATGTACAGCTTTGAGAAGATTACATGTCTTTTAGGTTATCTTGCAACAACTTGTCCTGTTGGCATGCCTTTAAATCAGTGTGTACACTGTATGAAAAAGATATGTAAAACAACTTCTGTAGCAGCGTTAGTTGAACCCCAAACATAAAATTCCATCATTATCATCTTAACCTTTGTCATTTATTTACCTCCTCATCTCCAATCTCTGTCCTCACTAACAATAATTTGATCTAGAACATGGTAAGCAGATATTCCTTCATACCAGCACAGAGATTGTGCATATGAGGATAATGCCACATATACTATACTACTGGGCCCAGACATAATTTTATGTCAGAATTTTTCAACAGTTTGACAGAAGGCTGAGATAGAAACTAACTATCTTTAATAATTAATTAATAATTAATCATAAAATAGTAATTATTTTACTTTGGGTATCCTGTGGAAGGTAATTCAAAATATCTATCCATGATTTTAATTTAAACAACAAATACAACTAGCAGAAGCTGTAATCATGAATATGCATAAATCAAATTAAATCATGAATATGCATAAATCAAATTCTGAGATACAACTTAGAGGAGTGCACACTATTGATTAATTTCTCCTCATTCACATCTAAGTCAATCAAGCTTAACAATACAAATAGTAATTTTTGTTTCGGGTAAGCTAATGTACCATTATATTTCAAAAGAAAAGAAAAAAAAAAAAACTTAAATATGTAATTGGCCCACCAGATGGAGCCGTACAGACTGGCGTAGTGAGACTGATCATATAGTACATGCAGGGTTGATCAGAAGCAGTAGTTCATTAAGTGTCCTCCTACAAGTCATCATTTGGATCTTATTTGATATTGCAGGTTGGTCTGCATTGTTCTAGGCCATAGTGAAATCAGTTTTATCCATTTACATTTGAGCCCCCACTGTTCAAACAGACTAAATTCAAATTGTTAAATATACTGAACAGCTAACAAATAAAAGCATAAAATAGAATCCCTAGAGATGTTTCGAACCATAAAGATCAAAGAAACATTACACTACAGTAAGTTGATTACGTGGCCATATTGTCACGCAACTACCGCTATGTGAGGGCACAAAACAGTGTGTTGAACTGCTCTTGAAAGTACTGGCTCTTGCCTTACTCTTATGGTACAATGCAATTGATTATTTGTTTGTTAACATTAACACATAAATCATGAATACATGATTCAAAGGTATTCAAATGTGCACCTCTGGTACAACCAATTATATTAATGAGCTTACTCATGTAAATTACAAATATCCATTGAACATTAATAGCTTGGTGTTTGGAATAAAATACATTGAAGGTATGAAGATAAAAAACTAAGAAATGATGTTAAGTTTAGGTTGAACATTACCACCACAAAGTGAGATTTGTCTGAATATAACACTTGTATAATGATGCCTGTTACATAATCATAAGGACCTAAAACTGTCTCTCGAGTGTCTTTTGAAACAGCTCAGGCGACAAACATCACAGCTGTGAAGACTTTGAATGCCAGTCAAACCTGCTGAGAGAACAACAACATACTCTGAATTTTAATAAGGAAACCTAACAGCCCACTGCTGACAGACAGCCTCAAAGCATCCATCCATCCATTTTCCATACCCACTGATCCTCATCACAAGAGGATACAACCGATCCCAGCATGCACTGCGTAGGAGCTGGCATACAGCCTAGACAGGTCACCTGGGTTAACACACATTCACACATACAATATTCAACTGATAATATCCAAGCCAAAAGCAAAACTTAATACAGTATTATACTAATTCAAAAAAGCACCTGCTTTTGCCAGATTACTGTACTCGCAACAGTGTTACATAAACAGTCAATAATCTTCCATCTGTCACTCAGTCCACAAAGCTGTAATAAATTATTGATTAGCATCAATTAGCAATGACCTGGAGAGACAGATCTAATGACAAACAATGTCCAAGTGGATTAGGTGTCTTACTTTGAGCTGGACGATCATATTTGCTTTATGTGATAGAATAAAAGGAGCAGAATCCATTACTTGAGTGAGAAATTTGCAAAACAACCATCTGCATCACTTTAACGTAACAAGAGATTAGTCTAAATACAGATTATTGATGCACATTTACTTAACACAATAACAGCTTGCAGCTGCACATCATTCTATCAAAAAATGCTTTAAAACACATCTTTGGTCGTGCCCTAAAATGCCCTCCAATATTACAGGGAAAACCCAGACAGGCTGACTAAGGCAACCACCAAAAAAAGACAGATGATCAAACACATCTTAAATTGATGGAAAACTGCTCACCTTGATTTGAGAAGGGCAGGTAATGTCTGCAGGTAAATGAGTAGTACCTCCACAGGCAGGCACTGCGTGTGATAGCTGCAGACCTGAGTACAGACAATGGAAACCCCCAGCTGTTGGGCATGGTGGGCCAGCTCTACTCCTCGCTGCAGCACAGGGTTGAAGATGTGTGTGTAGAGCTGCCACTGCACTATAGCATTGCCTCGCAGGGTCAGGTGGCATACATGGCCAGCTATCTGCTGGCTCAACTGCCAGTCCTCACCAAACACTAGCTCCTGGTAGGCCTCCAGAGCATCCCACTTCCACAGCATGTCCTCTGCCCCCCCCCCACTTGGCAGAATACCCTGGGAGCGGTAGCACAGACTGGTAGAAACGGCTGAAGGTTCCCCGTGCTGCAGTGTCTCCTCCAGGCCTGGTAGCTGGCTGCTGTCCAGAGTGCAGATGTTACAGGACGCCAGCTTGGCTTTCTCTGAGGGCTGCCCTCCACCAAGCTGGTCCAGGATCAGTCTGCCCAGGACACTGAGAACATGAGACTGGTAACTACGCAGCCCTGGAGCTTGGAAGGCATGCAGCAGGGGAACTACGACCGAGCGGGGGTCCATACAACAGCAGATTCCAACAGCCTGCACCCCAGCCAGTACCTGCAACACAGCTGGCCCACTGGGGGAGAGTCTCTGCAACAGTCGCAGACATTGGTGAGCACAGGCAGCCAGGCAGCAGCAGCGCTCGGGGTAACGCACCGCATCACCTTCCATCCCTTCCTTGCCTTCTCCGTCCTCTTCAAAGGGGTTGCGTCTAGCAGCCTGCTTGAAAGCAGAGACGGGCAAACCTGACAGGTCTCTATGGTGATGCAGAAAGTGGGAATATTCACAGCGGCGGTGACGGCGTCGGGCGCATACGGACTGATGCAGCTGCTCTGACTTTGCCTTCTTGACAGCGCTGATGATCTTGAAGACTCCTGCAATGAGACCTCGTAGCCTCTCTGAAGTCTCCCCTACTACTTCAGAATCCCGGGTCCTGTCAAGTCCCTCCAGCCGCAGCACTGTGGCCTCGAACAACTCCAGGCCGCGGTGCTGGACAAATTCGTGGATGAGTTCCAGCGCCTGGCTAAAGAAAAATGGGTTGGGTGTGGAAGCCTGCAGGCAACCCAGCAGCACTTGTAGTACTCCCTCTAGAAGCTCAGGCAGCAGTAGCGCCCTGTGCCGATAGCGGGAAAATGAAAACTCATCCTGGACCTCCTGCAGGGTCTTCTTAGGACGAGGAGCAAAAGGATTAGTCTGTCTGTCCAAGCAGCTCCGGATTTTAAGGGTTGCTCGTAGCAGGTCTGTCAGGCTGCGTCTCAGGCTGTCTGGGAGGGTGTCACTCTGACTCACATCCACTGACATCAGGTGCAAGATGGTGCGTAGAAGCATCCTCTGGACCAAAGCAATGGGCTCTTCCGTCCAGCCTCCAGCAAGCTCCTCTACCCCTGTTCCACCTCCACCCCCTCCCCCCGGACCACAGCAATCTCCAAATTCAGTCAGGATCTCAGTGAGAGTAGGCACCACACTGACTGCCAGGCCAGGGTTGTGGTTGATGCTCATGTCAAACTTACAAACCTTCTCTAGCAGGGAAAGCAACACATGGCAGAGATCAAAGGGTGAGTTTTCCATGCGGTTGAAAATTGATATTGCAGCTGGATCTGTCAGGGTTTCAGTGTCCACCGTCTGGGACCCAGGGGCTCGGGGGTGTGGGTACGGAGCACTCATGGTGTCTACGGTGGTGGTGGCGGTGTTGGTGGTGGATGTTAAATGGGAGTTCTCTGAACGATGATGCTGACAGCTTACCCGGATGGTGGAGCCATGTGACCTTCGGCTCCTTGCACCACCGGGGCCTGGGACAGCTTTGTCTTCAGGGTTAGCTTCTGAATCTGAGGTAGAAACTTGGGACTTCCGTGCATCCTTTACAGAGTATCTCTGCGCTGTCCTGCGTGACCTCCGTGACTTCCAGGTGCCACTGCCCACGCGGGACCTCTTCCCAGCGTTCGGTTCATCAGTCGCAGCCTTCTGTCCTGCTCTGAGAGGGGCGGCCTTCACCTCCCGGCTAAGGAATATCTCCAGTAGGGACGGCAGGGTGAAATCTGTCAACACACAGAAACAACAACAACAGTTTCACTGTGGATGTAAATAAAGACCTACATACCAAATGTAAATACATACTGTTGTCTGAGTCACACCAAACCTAAACTGTTAACTAAAGTCTTATTGGATTAATGTCTGTTTATGTCCCATTTTAGGCCGTTAAAATGTAACAGTCAGTTGGAAATTTTAATTACCAAAAACACATTTCTTAAGTGTAAGTTGAGTAAGCCCATGACAGGAGCCATTCTGTGTTTGTTAAAACACACTTAGTGAGTAAGAATTAATTAAAGTAAAAATGTCTAGGGTCCCTGTTAGAGAGGATCAGCAGTCCTGTACTAAATACCGATGTCATCCTGAGGTCACAGGCCTCTGCAACCACTAGTCTTCTCTTGTTGTGTGGTTTTATATAGCACAATATCAATTTTACAAGTTTTACAATCTGTACCGCATACGACGCCCTCTGTCCTTAGACCCTCGATTTTAATGAGGAACCCCCCCCCCCCCCCAAAATAAAACATTTTAAATATGGGGGGAAAATGGAAGAAACCTTAGGAAGAGCAACAAAGGAGGGATCCCTCTCCCTGTACAGAATAGATTCACTAGAGAAAATGATTGTATATACAACTACACATAAAAATAAAAATGAGTCATTTGATAGGGACACCACAGACACTATCTACAGTCAAAAGTAATGTGCACACATTCCACTGGCTTCACATGAACCCACCAAAGATAATGCTGAAAGATTGCTTAACCTCAGTAACTGGTAAAGAATGACGATTAAACAAATAAAGCCAGAAAACATTTCTGACCCATCAGCTCGTCTGTGCAAAAGATATTACTGTAGAGTTTGCAAATCACAGATAACTGTAATGCTCAGAAATATATTATATACTCATAAAATGAAGTATGTAAATTGAACAGTTACATGCCATTACAGCTGGGCAGTGTGAGGTATGTGCAATTATCATCAAAATCCACATGAACAAGTAATGGAAAAAGTATTTGTACTGACCTGGGGCTTTTTCCTCCTGCACAGGGATCTTCCACACCAGTGGTAGGAGAGACAGCAGCAAAGTGAGCAGCTCCTCCCGGCAGGTCAGCTCCTGAGAGTGCAACAAAACACACTGAGGTTACCAAGAATGCGTCTCTGCCTCCCTCCCTTTGGTCACACTCTGACACTCTCATCAAGACAAACTCTTGTCCATACCCTGTATCACATCCCTTTGGGTTTCACGACTTTCAACTAAAGAGAATTTAGCTACTTTAAAATTGGCTTTGTGTTGAATTTAACGGTTTTCTCAAAATGTTTTCATCCCAGGTGCTAGCTATTTATTTGTGGGCATTAAGTTACCTAGTTAGTTAGTTAGTCTGCAGTGCAAGTGTGTCAGGGAACAATGTAGCATCTGCATGACAGCCTTACTTCCAAGACCATGGGGATCTCATGTCTATCCAGGGCATACCTCACAGCAGAGAGAGAACCGACTCCTTCATGTGTTAATTAAAAACAATCAACCTACTCCTTCAGGTGGGAATTAAAAATGATCAGCTTGCTGACTTTGCAACACTGTCAAAACACACTGTATTTTCTTTTCACTGTAGAATACACACCGCATTCAATCATTACATTCTGTGCTATCAGTTTCACTCCAGGTTCATTTTCATCATTTCAAAGTATTGTGTCCAGCTACTTCTTGTTTATCTCATGATCACAAAATGGTCACCTTGGATACAGGGAAGAGAAAGAATGAGCAGTTTCTTAAAGGTAATGGGTTAGATACGTGGATGCTCTAACTATTGTCTAATTAACACTGAATTTGTGAGGCTGATAGTGTACTGATATTGGTATTTGGGAGTAAAAAAAAAAAACCCAATCTTTATCCAACTTGCTTAGATTTGTTGTTCCGCATGACCAAGATACATACCGAGCAGCACATTTTACAGGGTCACATAAATACACTTGTCAGTACTCTCTGCTGGACAAACTATGTACTGGGCCAAAAAAAAGAAGAAGAAAGAAATCGCCCCCGCATTTTGGCCCTCTGATAAATGATAGAATGCACCCTGCTTGTCAACCCTTAAAATGTTCTTGCCTCTATGAGCTTTTTAAATTAGTACTTTTTCTGTGTGAGCGAGCGAGAGAGAGAGAAGTTGATGGTAGGAGTGGAGAAACAGCGGGAGTTGAATCATCTACGACACATAACAGCAAAAACATCAGCCTAAGAAAAGAACTGAGGTGTGCGTTTTGCACATTTTGCAGCTTCTGTCTGCAGAGCCTGCCTTTTTTTGTCCTGCAATTTCTCCACGCCTCCCCTGCATTTCGTCTTATCCACACTGAAATTGCTACTGTCTTTCTTTGCAGATGCGCTGTTTAATGAAGGCAATGGCACTGAGCCAAAGGGGAGGGGTTTAAAAATGTGACTGAGCCAGCTCAGTGTCACTGACACTGTCAATTAAAAACTAAAACAATGTGCCTGTTTCATGACGAGCCAGTCAGAAAAAAAAGGGCCAGTTAATTCAACCCAAAGGCACATTGGCCCACCAGTAAAATGGCCGGTGTGCCAGATGGCCAGTCCAGCCCTGATGGTAACACTGATTCTAAATCAAATTTTTCTGTACTGACATTTCTTGCTACTTATCAGCCGACTTACATTACCAGTCAAAAGTTGGGACGCACTTTACCATTCAAGTGTGTCCAGACTTTTGACTGGTACAGTAAATGAGTCATATCTATATTTACAAAGGACCAGCACATAAGTTTATCATATTGCTTGGCCCCCTAAATTATTTTTGGCATGTGCAGACTTGTGATGCTACACTAATTTCCTGTTTGCATTGTTGATTGCTTTTGATTGGATAGCACTACAGATGTTTCCTAGCAACGGATTTGCCATCACTAAACTCTTGACTAGCCAAGACATTCCTTAAGTTTAAATGGATTTGTTAAACAGTAGTTTGAAACTAGCCAGTACTAAGAGCTTATGGACTACTTCAACTGAGTGATGGGTTCACAAATAGCTGGTCCAACCCAATCCAGGTTTGCAGGGACATCTGATGTTGATCCACCAGTCAACTTCAAAATGTAAATGTCTGAAAGAAGGAATTATTTTTGTATTCATATAAAATGTTAACTTGGCAGTGCTTGGACTTCTTTAATTAAATGTACTGCATTTCATGTTGGAAATGTTATGAAAACAATGTTATTAGATGAGACCAGCAATTGAAAGTTGGAGAACGAGGGAATTTTTAGGCATTTTATTTTGAAATCATCAAACACAGGTTTTTAATAATCATTGCCCCCCTAGTAGAAACTAATCCCAGACTGGTTGTTCCAGTTTCACCCTGAAGAATCCTGTAGGCTATTTGACATCAGAAAAGTCATGTCTCTGTAAGTGTACAGTACCAGTCAAAAGTTTGGACACACTTTCCCATTCAAGTGTGTCCAAACTTTTGACTGGAACTGTATATGCACCTATATGATATATATGCAGTAAGCTAATATCAGCTAATTAATATCTAACCACCCCTGACTGTAAATTATACTGCTTTTATCATCAGGTTGTAGCTAAGCATTTGCTATTTGTTTTATTCAGTTGATGACGTACCCAGTGATGACAGCAGTCTGAAATTTAACACTTGGTCATGTTGAACCAAGTCAACAGGAAAATGAATAAGAGTTTTCCTGCAACTGCATAAGGAACACTTTACTGAGCTAGAACGGATTCATCTAAACAGTGTGCGAACTAAACAGACAGAGACCGGGAGGCACAGGGTGGGAGCATTTAACAGCACAGTGGAACAACCTCAACTCAAATCCCATTTTCTACTAAATGCAGACACAATAGATCAAATAAATACATGTTTATACGAAAGGCTTGACTCCGTCCCGGCAACAGCTGACGCACACAGCTAGAGCTTCTCATCACCTGCTTGTGCATGAATGCATTACATTTCTGTACTGAAAGCTCCCATTAAAAGAGAAAATATAATAAATGGGTTACAGTATTTTATTCAATAATGCATTTGTTACTTCAAGACAGGGGATTATTATAACTTATTTTTCTTTAAAAGACTGTTTGGCAAAAAAACACATCAGTATTTATAATGTGAAAAAGGTAACTGTGGCTGACATATTCCTTGTCCAAAGGCTGTGATACACAAAAGCAGACTGTATTTTTGCGTATTTCTTTAAAGCTAATTTCCCATGATAAGCGTTAATGCAACCTCATTATGTGTTATGCAGGTTGACGCTCGACTCAGCAGTTGCACCATGTCTGACGCAGGGGACCGTTGAAGAGAAAGGCCAAACCCATATTGTTTTCAACCTTTTATGTGCAGTGTTCGACTTAGTCATGTGAAAGCCTCATAATTCACTCTGGATAGGAGAATCTCGTAAATTGCCACTTGGCCCCAAAAACATTTGCAGATCAGATCAATAGATAAGTGAGTGAAGGGTAGCCTGGACTCTGCTGCTGAAACTTAAAGACCAGTACATCAGTGTGTAGGCAGAGAAAACACTGGGCTCTGTCAGAGCCTGGTGCCAGTTAACAGAGAAAACAACACCTGCTTCTGTGAGGCCATTCCTGTCATTTACCATGAGCACCTAAAAAGAGTGCTCTCAGCTCACGGTCGTAGATAGGTGTTAACAAACAGAGTGGCTAACTTCATGGCACAGTATTTTCACCAACAATGTGCCAAACCACATCTGTAAAATCCATTTTGAAAGCGAGTATGGACATATTTTGTGTATTGTATGCTAAAAATACATTAAAATATACAGTTGACACCCTATTCTGAAAGTTAAATGATATTGCTACTCCAAAGTTCTAAATTGATGTGCATATCAGCATCAACATCTTGCATGCAGCGGCAGAACAAAGAGAACAACTTTCTGCAATCAGTCAGAAAATTAAACATGTGGGCACTGCAGAGCTCATTTCCTCTTTAGACATAACCACACCACCCTGCAAGTTGTAGTAACAATAAACACAGTTGTAAAGAGGCAGCCTAAACGTCTACTAAACAAATATAGAGACGATATTGGCCATGTAGTGGTATAATAATTGGGTACATTGTTAGGAAATCAAAGCGGGAATTGAGATTGAGTTCAGATACAGTCAAGGAATGTAAACATCTCCAAATGTGAAACAAATTGCTTACAGAGCATAAAAAGAGATTAACAATAATCATCAATAAACTCCAGTGGAAATTTAAAATATACAGTATGTTCTAGTGAATGCCATCTTGTTTGTACATGAGATTATATAGCATCTTATCACTGCGTAACTTATTTTACACTAATGGATTTTATTGCACTGCAGTAACTAAGTACCCCTTTAATCTCACCAGCAGATGTCTGTCTGAGGTGTGTGTAATCTTTGTTGCTTTTCATTATACCGAAACTCTGCCTGCAATTTCATTTTGATGAAGGGAGATTAGTCACAGCAGAGGTTACACAGGCTTATGTGCAGAATCTGAAACTAAAGGCAGTGGCCTAAAGCTCAGTGTGAATATCACTAAATCTAACTACTAACTAGTTTTAGCATGTACATAGCTTTGTAACAATAGTTTTTGATTGCTCAAATGAAAAACTGCATACTCTGCAGTCCTCAATACTATAGTTTAAAAGCCAATACTGAATGACTTGGCTTCACGAAGAAGATCTTGATTGATCAGTATGGACACTTCATGATTCATTTGTGCCGTTGAATATGCTCACCTGGTCGATGATGGAGTCCAGGGTGCTGAGCAACAGGAAGCCCCGTCCCCTGACTAGGTATTCTCCCAGTGCCACCATGTGACTCTCCTCCTCATCTTCCTCCCGTGCCTCCGCCCTCTGAGCCACCGCACTGCATAGTTGATGTACATCAGTCAGGAACTCCCTCGCCAGTGTGTTACTGGCCCCACTCATGTCTGAGCTGCAACAGAGCAGATAAAACATCATGAGGCTGTGGCTCAATCAAACCTGACACACACTCAAAACTGTTCCTTTTTGTATGATTATGAGGTCCTTCATGAGCACAAAATCTCTGTTAGGTTGGTAAATGTAAACAACAATGTACTGTAAAAGAAATAATAGTTGTGAAAAGCAAACAAAATAAATATTTAAAATAAGTAAAAGATTTACAAAAATGAAGTTTAGTGATGATTATGCATACATTTGTTTGGGATTTTATCTGTAATATGTACTAATGCAACAAGTACCTGCCAACTAAGATACAAGTACAGTGAGATAAAAGAAAAAAAGCCTAAGCTGACAACATGGTGAAATCTAGACAATCACGTCCATATCCATAAGCAAACCCAACTAATTGCATTTTATAGTCAAACCTTAAAATCTAGACTCATGTATTTTGAAGGTAAATAAGAAAACAGACTTGTCTTACTAAGCGCGTTCATAGAGCGCCTCCAAGCTAGTGTACGTAAGTCTGCCATAAACCAGTGTTCCTCTAACTGTAACTGACAATAAGCTGTAGGTCTCAACATACAGTAAGACACACACACCTCTCTCCATTCACCGATTAAGATACACACACCCTTCACAGGACAAGGACCCCAATAACATAGCTCAGCATGAATTTGCCAACGTGAACTCAAGACATGCCCTCAGGACTGAGCCATAACAGATTCCAACACACGGTAACCCAAAAACTTTTTTCCACTTTTATATGTTTACATTTCTGCCGTTTAGGTGCTGCTCTGATCCAAACCTACTTACAACATTACAATAATATAGTACGCAGAGTAGTGCTGGGTTAATAAAATCTACAACTATAATCTGACACTAGCCTCTGTAACTCAAATGTATCGTAGTTCTCATCTTACCAAATGTTACTGGGCCCAGCAGTTTCCTTCTCGTCATCTTGTGTTAGCTCCAAGCATGACTGCAGCTCTGCTAGCTGTATCTGCATACCTCCTCACACGACTGCTGACTGAATTTTCTGTTCTGCAGCGCAAATTCCATTAAATTGGAATTTCAAATGGAGGCTTCCCAGATTCGCAGCAGATCAGCGTATCACATGAAAGCATGTGATGTCACATGGCGAGGGGACTGGCCTCAGGAATACTGACGATCCCCGGGTGCCCTGCAGAAGACCTCCATGACCAAGCATCATTCACAGTAACTGCCTTTGTATTCTGCACTACAACTATCGTTTTGGAAGTTTTTTTTATTTATAAAAGGCCGACTAGGAAGAACTAGAAAAAAGTCCTGAAAAGAGCCAAGTGTTAGAAGAATATAGAGTACCTTATGCTTTATCAACCCTATTATTTCAAATTCTATTCTTCTCATTCATCAATTTTGCAATGTTTCCAAAAAAAGACCAAATCTGTCAACACAAACAGACAAACAAAGATGTGTACAAAAACATACCATGATCGTCAAGACTATCATTTTTACATTAACTCTATTGTAAAAGTAAGATTATTAATTAATAAGTTAATTAATACGTTTTATTTTGTCACAGCTACAAAGTTTAAAGGGCATTTTAAGAAATGGATAATATTAAAATATTGATTGAGTTAGCATGGTTCCAGCTCATATAAGAAGAAATCATACAGTGTCTTGAACCAGGATTCCTGTGTGTACACTGCACTGTTAAAAAGAATTTGAAGAGCTATAATTATATCATGAAGGCAAACATGGTTGATCCACGTGAGTAACTGCATCAATATATCTGGCTCTACTGCAAACAATAAGAAATTGAAAGTGTGCACGCACATATTCACTGTGGATTGTTAACTGCTCTTATTAGTTTTGTCAGATCAATTAAAATCATCATTTGTAAACCACAATTGAATACATCATGATTATTGATGGTTTAGGGCTCTGACTGATTCCCCAAAAGCTCTTTGATTAACACAGGGTTCAGGAATTCATATATGTTCTGTTCAGATACAAATCAACACTTGTTTTAAAAGGTTTTACGCAACACTGTAATTCATGTTAATAAGAAGCAAGTGTGAGGCTAATCTGTGGTCAACATTACCAACACTGAAAGCTTCAGGGCAACACTACACTAAGTTACAAACTGACAATCAGAACTACAATCACAGCATCAAAAGTTATTAAGACAGTTTACATCAGTATAATGACTTGAGGATTTTGTGACGAACCCAGTGTAGTTCAATTTCTACAACATCTGTTAGTTAAGTGCTTTATTATTGTAGACAAAAGCTCCAAAAATGGAAGAGTATTGAATCATTCAATGGCTGATCGCACAGAGTGAAACATTAAACTGCCTTAAGGACATTATTTCAGGCATTTTAACCAAAACACCATTCAAACTAATCACTTTTCAGCTGAGGGAACACATAGCTCACAAATGCTAATGCACTCACTTAATTCTAGGTGGTGTGTGTGTGTGTATAAGAGACTTATTTACACTGAACAGAATACAAACAAGAGGCCCTTGAGGTGCTAATGTCCCACAATTTTCCTCATCAATATGTAAATCTATGCAGCAAGGTACTCCAAAAACTAATGCACCATGATTATATAATGTCTGCGACCTTTACTACAGCGGCATAAAAACAAAGTAACTTCTGCAGTTACTTTTCTTTGGTAAAGACCTGAGAATTAACTGGCATTCGTTTGATACAAACATCATCAGATATGTGATGCCGCCTGTCATTGTAAAGTTTAAAACTGGTTATACTGGCTGATCACTAATGACTTAAAGCATCACCATTTTGAATTTGGAAAATGAATTACTGGAGTGTTTATCCACTCTAGCACTGATAAAGCCTTTTGTAGTTAGTCTTTTATAGTCTATACATTTTATATATTATATAGACATTATATAGTTTATAGTTTTCTATAGTCTTTTGTCATTGAGCTGTTGGTTTAACACTATGTACTCTTTGTGATGCTGCTGTATTGGATGCGATTATACAGCAAGGTGTTACACTGCCATGGCAAGACAAAACCTCCATCACAGCACACTTAAACATGTTCAAATAATAATGAGACCTACCAGAATTTCAGTGCATCTTTAGTGCTGTGATTGTTGTGATGCTGCACATAGTGGAAGAGACAGAGGAAATTCTCCAGACCCTGAAGGCTGACCTGATAAGAGACAGAGAGACACTGATAAGACACAAGAGTAGCAACATGAATCAAACCCACGTTATTACTGGCACTCACTTTAAAAGGAATTGAAATTTACTTGTTATTATGAGATTGCTCTAAATTATTTTATGTTTCTAATCATTATACATGAAGGTAGAGTCGTTTAGATAGTGACAGCCACTAAGGTCATTATGTGGAGCTATTGCTCGAGTACTGTTTTATCAGGTCAAATGCAGAGCTGAAAGTCAGTATATTTTATTTCTCCCCTCTAATTCCCCAATACAAAAGCACTGAAACAAAAAACACCTATTTATACTTTTACACACTTAAGAAATCTAAATTACAAAAAAATGAAAAATACAGTCCACAGAACCTATGAGTAATATTATTCATGTTCAAAGTAAAGGCTCGTTACTATGAACAACAGCATAGTATTTAACAATCGGCAATGAAAGAATAGTACTGGAGAATCCCTGAAACTGGAGAAACAAAGAAACAAAGACCATATAAAGATGAAATCAGCCTTGTCACAGTGCCGAGGTCAGAGCCTGACTAAAGAGCAGGAATCTCTCACCACCAGAGCTGGCAAGCCAACTGGGACTTTCTTAATAGTGACACAAGCCACCTGACCAATTGTAACTGCATTAGTGGTTCCAGGGTAGTGTGTTAATACCTTCCCAGCCGATGTGTGATTCTCTCAGCCAGCGCCCCGCCGTCTCTTACACCACACAGAAGCTAGCTTTACCCCTCTGCTAATCTGACACCACTGACTGGATTCATTCAGGAAACGCTGATCCCCTGACTGATGTGGCTGCGAGTGTCTGGGTCACAGTGCCAAAGAAAAGACGCCACACAGTACCAATCACATTACACACAGTCTGACCTACGATGGAAAAAACAATCTGGACCCAACAAAAACTCAGAGTTTACAAAAAAAACAGACACTCTGTGGTACAACCACGTTATGTCACAGTGACATCACAGCCAATCATTTAGCTGCATGGACACAGATTTTCACAACTATTACCATTACACACATAAGAGCAGGAAGTGAGAATAACCGAAAGCAAGGGAGGTAAACAAGCTCTTGAAAGAGTAACGATGGCATCGTTGTGTGTTTACTATGTCCTGTGTTTACTTTACATGCCCTAAAACAGCTAAGACAGCTATGAATATTTGTGAAACTGATTGTCTCACTCTCAGTGACTAAAATGGAAGAGGGAAACGTTCAATCGGTTATTCAGGTGCCTGCAGCTTTGTCACACCTCGGCGTTTGCTGCTGTCATGTGAGAGGCGCTGTGTTGTACAGTTACATGGTGAGTCAACTTCCTTCCTGTGTCAGAGTTGTCAAAGCAAGTTTTGTTGTCATGTTACTTATTACCACTATGAATGGCATTAAAAGAGAGCAAATATGCAATATTGCAGATTTGTCACTTAAAGATAAACACGTCTATGTCAAGCATCCTAACATCTTAAGTTGCAGGTGATGAAGGTGCAGAGTTCACTACACTCACCAGGGTCTGGGAGGGGAAGAGAGGGTGACACGTCAACAACTGAGACAACAAGCCACCCAAGGTGGGTAGGTGGGTAGGTAGGTAGGTGGGTGGGTGTCACTGCACACCAGGGGGCTGGACAACATCATCACACACGGGAGACAGGAAGAGGAGGAGAAAGAAATGAATGGTTCATGAGACAGACAGGAGAGGACAGGGGTAAAACATAAAAGTTGGCAGGAACATAAAGGTAAAAGAAATAAATGCAGCAACAGATGAAAGCAAAGATAAACAGGGGGAGCGACTGGCAGGAAATCAAACTTCAAGGTTGCCAATACTATTATTTAGTTAGTGAATAAATAAGCCCTGGAGCTGTGCTGGAGCTGTTCCCCTAATCTCTTAAAATGAATCTCCCGAAATGAGCATCTAAAATGACTTGGTTTGTCCTTGTGTTTGTCATCGTCATTGTACCTGTTGTGGCCTTTTTCTTCATATGGGAAAGGGAAACGGAGTGGTTCACGATAAGACTAATTTCCCAGCAACAGGCTTGTTTTTTTTTATATATTTTTGAAGATATGAGAGGATTGTGAAAGCCAGAGTTAGGTTTACATTATTGCTCGGACATTATGGCTTTGACCTGTGCGATCATGGGAGGCCTAGTCATGGGAGTCTGATGGCTGAGTCATCCACGCTGGTACAGACTTTCCTCTCAAGCTCTCTTTGGATAATTGGGTAGACTACATCTTGGCAGAGGCAGTGAAAGCGATGTGATGCTGTCCTCGTGAGAGAGGATGTGGCGCATTGGTTATGCAATGTTTTTTTTCCGGTTTGTGATCCCCACTGATCTAATTTGACATTTGGGTGATGAGCATCATGAGGAGCCCCTAACGCTCCACATTTCCTCACAAAATACAAGTCACAGTGCAGAGCCCTTCACACAACACCACAAATAATATTTTTTTTTTTCCTCCATTAAGACACATGACAAAATGTCAAGAGGTTATCTTCAAAAAGCATGTTTGTGTTTTTGTCAGAGTCAGGTCCACACTGTCACAAGCAGTGACCTTTATTCAAACATAGCCCCTGTAGAGGAAATGAAAATGTGTCGCTCTCTGCTTCACTGTTTTCATTACCGGGAGATGGCGTGCAAGCTGGTATTGGTCAAAATCCCAACCCAAACAGCCCGCTCTGGCCTTTCTCTTCCCTAGTGGACAGAGGGACTGTGTTTTTGAGGGAGCGATCTGACTTAACAGCATGCCACATGGTGGAAAAAGCTCAGACAGAGCAATGGCTGGAGTCTGACTCAACCCAGAACTAGAGAGATGAATTATTCATCCACTCAGCCAGTCTTTTGGAGCAGCCCTGGAGACCAGAGGGAGTAGGAGTTAGGTTGAAACTGAGGGCGGAACAATAAATGCAGATGTGAAACAAGTCCTGTGGTCAACCAGCAAGCCTGAAAATGCAACTTCACCAACGACATATTGGTAAACAATGTCTGAACATACTAAAAATCATGAAAGTCATCAGAGATGGTTTTTATGTTTGGACTTGAATAGTGAATTGACTAAAGAGTGTAGAAGTATTAATGGAAAATGACTGGAATAAATTAAACAGATTCATTACACAAATGTAGATTTGTTTAAAATTAATTAATTAATTAATTAATTTCTACTGTATGTTTCCTCAGGAATGAAAGTATATAGTGGCACATTCTGTCACAGTGAACTCTGATTGGTTTGGGTTAACAAGTAATAAGAGAAGCGCTTTTGGTGTGAAACTCCCCCATCAGGTTAGGCATTACTAACCCTGAAAACATGAAGGGTGAGAAATCTCCGGTCTGAACACAGGGTTCACACAGCTTTTTAAGAGTAAAATTCAAGAACTTTCAAGGTACCTCAACCAAAAATGTCACATCTAAATTGTTACTATAAATGCCAGGAGACCAAAAACAAATATGACGACGAGATTAATTGAAATCTTGGTTCAAATCTTAAAAGACTGGTGGTTTACATGAGTGATTGTATAGATGAAACAATAGATTGAAAGATGTTGAAAATCAAGCATTTTTCTGAGTATAATAGGATTAAAGCATTTTCAAAACCTTGAAAACATTCCAAACCTTCAAGACTTTGTACGAACCCTGCAAACATTGTCTGGTTGGTTAGTACTTCAGTTCTAGGTTACTTTAGAAATTACTTATCTGATAATTCTCCAAAACTGTCCTTAAGTCATGCCCACCTGCTAAGTCCATTATTGTTGTGCAGAGAAACTGTGCTGCCTTTTGGCTACATGACAACACAATACATATTACCTAAGATTTAACTGACATAAACTTTAAATAAATGTTGGATAAAGGCGAGTCAGTGTCATCCACCCTCAAAATAAAAACAATAGCATACATAAGTTTTCCATTTTGCTAGACTGCTGTATGAAAATGACAAGAGAGCCCAATTAACGTAGCAATTACTTAGCAGTTTACTACATTATAAGTGGCTCAGATGTGGAATATGATCCATACACATCGTTGCTTTATAGCTAGAGCAGTTATATTACAGCAGACCTTAATAAAAGACAAACTACACAACACATAACTCAATTCAAGCACAGCAGTCTTTAACCAAAACATCACAGTAATAGAGTATGGTGCGTCTGACATTGTTCAGCCCTGATGAGCCAAATAATTAACTTTGGGGATAAAGGTGAACCAGCGCTGCCATGTTTGCTACCCCTTAGTAGTCACCACATTTTGCCATATGCTGTGCTCGACTAGTTTAAGCTTCTAGAGACAAGGATTCAGAGTTTTACCACAGAAGAAATGTAAAGCACAGAACTGAGCTTAGAAAGCTAATGACAGATTATGTGGGTGAAATGTGTGACCAGTTGTCCTAATTCAGAAAAGGATTATTTAAAAATTGGCTTAACAAAAAAGTATCTGTTGTTAAAGATGAAGTGACAATGTACAGACAATGGACATTTACTTTATAGCCCTTCACGGTTGCAAACAAAAACAAAAACAAAAATATGACTGATGTTAAGAGAAGCTAAAGAACGATACTTACAAGATGAGTCTGATCACAATGCAGGAAAATCATCATCCATTTTTATGCAAAAAGCTCAATTCAACCAAATTACCATCAGTCCAAGACTGCAGCTGGCTGACTTTAAAATGATATGAGTGCAGGAGAGCCAGCAAAGATCAATTAACTCTTTTATACCACAAAACAGAAGAAGAGAAGTTTCCCAAATACCTCACTTTGGTGTTTTGAAACATCCTGTTATTTCATAATGAAACTCAACAGTCCACAAGCAACATAACCTGGTCTCTTGCTTGGCTCCCAGCCTGGTAACCATTCTACTAAATTGACTTCGCTCATCAAGATTCAGAGAGATTGAGCAGAATGGAAAGTGTCCCCGCAGACACTTTGATGCAAGTGATGCAAGCTTGTACTGTAGTTTAAGTATTTGGCTCAATAAAGGAAGAACTTCTAAAGAATGGGGAAAAAAGATATAATGCCAGTAATCCCATTATACTGAACCTATAATACAGATGTGCTTTCATCAAGTAAATGCTACAAATGAAATACAAAAAAGATTTTGATTAAAGTGTACAGTGAATATATAGTGAGTGGGGACATGGGTGCAACAAGTGGGAAACTGAACCAATGCTCTTCTTTATGAACATAGTTAGGCAGATCCACCACAACAGTTTGCTCCATTCTGTTAAGACTGCAGTTTTTTTTTACCTCAAAAATATTAGATATTCTGTTTTTTCAGGAAAAGTGCTTACTGAGAATTATAGTCACAATAGGAAACAAAAAGAGGAAGGTCAAACAGTAGGTCACAGTTAGACCCCACCCAAAGGCCATCAAATCATCCCAGTTGTCTTGCTGTCCTTGGTCATATAATACCAGTGACAGATTAATCCTGACAGAAATGCAGAGAGATGAGAGAAAAGAAGGCAAAGAATGGAAAATGAGGGAGGCAGAGGAAAAACAGTGAAGCTGCATCGATTACTGGCGTCTTTTTGCCCTCCACATTTCACTGTAAAGTGTGTTACTGATTGCAACGACCAGCAGACGCCACCTTAGGTGCGATGGTAGGAATGTACAGTATACACTTAAGCAATGACTGGCAGAATGAGCTGGAGGAAAATATAATTTGCAAGCAGTGCAGCAGTATCAGCAAACCAGAGAGTACAGCTGTGCTCACTTAACCGTCTTTCTGCATCTGTCACACACACACACACACACACACACACACACACACACAACATTGATCACTTTGAAGGTAACAAGCAGAGGAGTGTCCCAGTAGAGTCATCACAGCAAAAGGTGACATAAAAACTTAGTAGTAATAGAAAGGCACAGCCCGCTTGGTGCAGTCCAGCGTTAGTGTTACTATGGCAACAGAGAACAAGCTAGCACCATTTCTACAGCTGATATCCTAAATGCACACCAACATGATTAACAAAGCAAAGAAGCATGACACGCCACCACAGACACTATTTCCAACTAACCCTACAGATTTTCTCAGCACTCATTAGCTTTGAAAATGACAGCAGAGCTGTCTTTATAGGACTCGAAAATGATAAATTATGGACTAACATAATGGCTAAATCAGCTCATTTGTGTGTGTGTGTGTGTGTGCACACGGAGGGCAGATCCCTCTTAGCCCGCAGTCCGACCCTAATCTAAGTCCCGTGATCTGGCTGCTGTTAGTTCTCTGCCAGCAGGAGGGGGGGGAGCTGCAGTGGCCTGAAGAGATTCAGATCCACCGCAACGCACTCCTGTGATACACCGACACAAAAACAAGTGCAGTAGCTCAACAGTCATAATGAGCCATATGCAATCTGTGGTTCACACCTGCCTCCACCTCTGTGCAGTGACTCAATGCTGGTCCTAATTGAGTTTGTGCTGTGCTTCAGATATATTTCTGACTCTAAAAGTGCCATCTACTAAAGCGGAGGAGGAGGAGGAGATTTTATAAACACAGGCAACTGTGGTCTCCTGCATGTCTCTGTACAGATGTTTCCTTTCAATGTTTTGGGGGTCTGAATAAGCTTAACTGGTACAAATACTGCTTTCTGTTCAAATAAAATGATGTAGAGCAGAATTAACGTGTGTTTTTTTTACAGTATAATTTTCTACAGCTGCTGAGAATTTTGCAACCGGCTCTTCCAAGCTCATGGTCACTTACTGTGGAACAGATAAGGCAAAAACAGGAAAGTAATTTAAGTAGCTTTAATCACAAGGAGCAGACTAAAAGAATCGCTCTGAACAATATTTACTATTGTTGGATGATGTTATCGTAATTAACATTTTATTTACCTTGGAATCAAGCAATTCTCATACCGACACCAGCACCCTACAACTGTTTAGATGCAGTGAGGACTGAATATTTGGATAATGGTGTGTCAGTTAATTCAAAACACACAATAAATTCATTATTATTCATTATTTCAGTGAGAACACATTGACTTATGCTGTATTTGCAAGTTGTATCAAGAATAATTTCCTGTTTTCCGATTCGTTGTGAATTACATATTGTATATGACCAGTTTTTCAACTTAAACATGATGGTAACAATTACTTTGTCTCCATTAGAATAAACATGATATACCTAACTGTTCAAGACTTTCTAAATTAAACTTCAGGTATCTTAAGGCTTTTTCTTGTAGCCCTGAAAACAAAAAGTAAGCATCACCACCACCACCCACAGGCAGCTGATCCTGTATCACACCGGCTCCTGCCTTCAGTGTCTGCCAGCAGCGCCTACCTGCAGGTCCGCTCCTTGCAGTCTACAGTCTATGTACTTTTCCCATGCGAATGACAGCTCGGTCTGCTGTGGACTGGCCATGTCGTCCACACCTCCAGATACAACACCAGTCAAGGCGTTGAGGAAGTCAGGAATGACAAAATGCTCCGGGTGGTTTCTTTCCTAATCCTCCAGGTGGCTGAAAGTGTCCCGGGCAGCACCGAACGAAGCCCCGACTGCTCTCCCGAGTCATTCATAGCAGATTCATGATTCACGGCGCTGCTTTGCCACTTTTAAAATTAGGCTTCTGCAGAAAAATACAAAGTGTTAAGGGGTTAACTTAGCAAAACAGAATTAGCTGGCAAAGTCCATTATGCCTTTGCCCGCGAATTTCTGACACTGACAGATGTAACGTAATATGACGCACTTGAACCTGACTTTAACCCGAAACTTCAGCCAAACGAGCTCGACACTGTGGCAGTACCAAAACGAAACGGACTCGAGCAACACAATCCAATCCACTCAGCTAGCTAGCTAGGTATCTGACAGAGCCTGCGTAAATAAATCTCCAGGCAGGTTGAAGCTACTCTTTTCCTTCACGGCATTTTGTTTTCAAAATAAAAGCATCTAATGTGGTACTGTAGCTAATTATACTTCGACATTTCAATAAAACATTTCAATTACACGATTACCACATTCAAACAAGAAATACACGTACTTGAAAGGGAGCTATAATTATACATATCAAGGTGTTGTGAATACATTAGAATGCAAGGATATCAATAAAGCATTAAATAAATCATTTTGAGAATAATAATAGTTTATTAACACCCAAAATGCAATCATATCATTGTTTTGGGGAATTAATGCATTGTAGTTATTAGCATAATTTCTTTCATAAATTTGTTTATACGATTGCTATTAACTATGTACCACAAACTACGTAATTCTTTCTAATTCCCATTTTGAGGACTGAATTGCTTCTCAGATTAATCTTTTATTTTGAAAGTTCTGCTCGATGCTTGTGTTTATTGCTCTAGCTAGCTTGATTACAAGAGGGCAACAAGAAAGCGCGATAATTTTAAGCATAATATTTGCATAAATGCCACATTTGCCTCAGATCCGCTATACCTAATGTGTTCTACAAACTATTTTAATAAGCAAAATACGTATTACGAAATTTGACTTATTTTGCTAACATGCACAACGTTAGCTGTTATGCTGGTTGTTGCATCGCATCGTAGTGTGTATGGCAGCTGTCAAAACTGTGTAGCGGAGACAAACGAACACGTCGTTAAGGGCCTTTAACAAAATAAGCACACGGTCCAGCTATAGCAACGTCTCTCTTACACTCTCAAAATCCAGTTCCGAGTGAGAAGAATTAATTTTCATACATACCTTCGTTTGTCATGAATTAAACCCAGCTAAAGCTAGCCTTCGTACCAGCAAAGACTACTTTGTGTGAGTTTTGCCCTCAGCAATGACTGCAAGACAATCACGTACTACACCGCCCTTTCCTCGCCCGCTCTGAACGTCAAGGGCTGAGTGAGGGACCGAAAATATATTGTAGCCTAAAGACGGTTAGTCACAACAATTTCAACATACGTTTGTCAGTGACATGTTTCATTTGGATTTACTGAGGCGGTAGAAAGTCATATAGTGTTTGAGTCCTCTAAAGATGATTTGTGTTTTAATGCCCTGACTCGGTAGAAAACACGAATGTGATGAAACATGTTAACATAAAAGAGTACGCTATCTCCCATTTATTAAAGAATGCACCCATGGCCTGGGGAAAATATTCCTTGCAGACAACTTTGAGGGTCAGCTCGCCCCAAAATCCTACCGAGGGCTCACAGCCGGTGACATGCCCGCCCCGCTGACTCGTGTTTTGCTTCCCATTGGATAACACACAACTAATTCCCCAATCAATCAAAGTATTTCCTTCAGGAACGCGCGCACTAGTAGCCCAGCGTTTGTGCAGTAGTGATGGGATTTATAGTTCATTATAGTGACTTAGTTCAGTAACTCCCGTTCAGTAAAAAGAACTACTCTTTTTTTCGAGTTATTCGTTAATTTATTCATTATTAATTATTAATATTAAACATTTTTATTTTCAGCCTAAATACAAAAATACTTAGGTTTCTCACTCTCTCCCCGTTGCAGCAGAGCTCTAACCACACCACGCCTCATATAACTACATAT
>JAVQJL010094063.1:0-25754 GCA_036024295.1 Nannoperca obscura
AACCCCCCCCCCCCCCCCCCCCCCCTTCATGTTGATGAGAAAGGATTTCCAGTCTAGGGAGCAGCTGGGCTGGCTGCAGGCCAAACACAAATCTGCTAGAAAACGAACTGAGCCTGGGAAGAGACATGAATAGCAGCATTATCAGTTCTTTTCATGCTCAGAGACTGCCCTGGCTTGTGTATGTACTTGTATTGTTTATTATACCGGTATTTAAGGACCGCCAACATCGTTTCAACAAAAACAGCTGAATCATTAAAACTTCACTGCGGTAAAGTGAGCAACACCTTACAGATTGCAGGTGTGGACACACGGAGCATACAATGGCGCTGGAACTACCCTCAGCGTGAGGATATAAATGGGCTTTCATGAGCAACAATATTATTTTAAAAACAACATCGAAGTACATTGTGATTAACGGAATAATCCGGACAAACCCAGTCACTTCGGGAAGTGAAACAGGCCGCAGTTTCTGGAACACATTCCCTCGGCACGGCTAACACGATCGGCCACAATTTCCGCATCCAATGCAGCTAACGTACCTGTGTCCCCAAAGTGAAATTTTACCGTTTAAATATCTAAAGGGAGCTGGGCCATGGCAATAACGTTACGGCCTGCTAAAATAAAATTTACATTCAACTGTAACCTGTACGGTCGCAGTTCGACAAAAATGAAAATGAAGGCATCCGGCATGATACAGCAAAGCACCGAGCCTCACGGTCAGTACTGTTCCTGTAGTTGCTTTGCACACTAATACAGAGATGGTGACAAACCATTTTAAAGCTTTTAACGTTTATAAAAAAGGTGGATCGAACAATAGTTAAGAACACCAAGATGAAACCGATTAAGCAGGTTGCGTGCCACTAATCAGTTAAGTGATTTGGCAAGTCGACAGAGTCGAAACATTAATAACTTAGAGGCAAGAAAACACCAGCCTGCCAGCCTATCCATTAGCAGCTCGGCCTAGGCCTGCATTTCCCCCAGTGCGGAACACAACTTTACAAGCTAGCAGCTGTAGCTTTGTCTCAACCTGCTCGCAAAACATAGCAACGGGTTTATTTTGACAGCTACCTACCACGGCTCCTCTATTGACATAGTTTGTTTCAGCACCTATCAACAAACACAATCCAACTTTATCGTTCAATATAAGCAATTTTCGCGAATGAAAGACTAGCCATCACACTCGTGCTCCATTGATATGTCTTTTCTTACCAATAATCCTTCTCGGTCCCTTCCCAATGCGAACCCGCTCCTCTCCTGCAGTGTCTAGATGTCAGTAATAAAGATGGTTGTAAATTCGACGATTTGAACAAAGAAAAGAAACGCGGTGCGGGATAATGATGGTCTACGCTATATTGTCGAGTCACTATGTCGTTGTGCCGAGAGTCTCTTCTATGTAATTGCGTTGCTGGCTTTGCGACTGCAGACGGGAACAAAACCAAAATGGCAGATGGAGAGAAAGGGGCGGAGGAGCAGTGACGCATGGGCTGAAATATTCAACAGGGAAGGGTTGCTGTGAGCATGCTGTTCAGCCAGGCGCTCAGTTCATTGGCTAAGCCGAAGCCAACGCGCAATCATCCCGCCCCTGCTACCAGAAGATGCATGCTATGTATATTACTGTACAATGAACTGCAGGACCTCCAACAATAAAAGCAAGAAACAGCATGCAATTCTTCTAAATACGCGCACAGAGAATTTCTATCACAAGTGCAAACAAAAGTTCCTAGTACGGACTATTCTGTGATCTTTTCAAAGTAAAAACCCGTCCACCGGTGCTAAATGAAATCCAACAACAACAGCATCTTTGTTTCAGTGACAAGTTAGCGAGAAGTTGCCTTGTTGTGGAACCATACACAAAACTTAGACCAAACATGACACAATGCATTATCAAATGAAATATCACATGTTAGAGTATAAACGAATTGAACACATTCTCATTGCATTGTGGTTTGAATATTTACTTTTCATGAGTTCAGCAAAACCCATCACTAGACAAGTCTGATGGTGCTGCAAAGATAAGTGAGAAAGGCACAACATAAAGTAGGCTACTTGCTAGCTATAGTGATGCTGAGCGGCTGGGCCCTCAGTCACACTGAGGTTAGGGGTGAGCATTCCTTGCAAAGGAGGAGTATTGGGGGAGGGGGTGCCTGGCAAATGACAAAGGCCAAGGAAAAGAGTGGGCCGCATATTCACGGATACACATGTCGAGGGGATCCCCATTTTCATCTTCTTGCTGCGAAATGATATAAACACTATTTTCTAACATTCTATCGGAGCTGAAATGTATATATATCATTCATATCACGTTAACAGGCTTCATAACCTGGCAGGCACAAGAGGAACCACTAGCCAATATTACGTTACTGTGGTAACATCGATTGTCGTGCTATCGTAACGTTGACCAAAATAACATTACACCCATCTAGATTAAATATTGCCAATAAGTTACAGTAAACGTTGCGTGAAGCATGTTAGCAAGTGTCTGCCTCTCAACATTGCGTCCATCTAATGTTTGTAGCCAACTAGCTTTCGAGCTACCGTTAACGTTATTTATCACAGCACATTTATTAACACAACATTCTCGTGCACGTAAAATGTGCAAATACAAATTTAACGTTAACAGTTACGAGACAGTTGTTTGGTAGCTACGGTTGGCCAAGACGGACAGCTGAAATTGTCCAGATAGCCGAAAGCAAGTAACGGTAACGACAACCAATAACGCAGATCAAACGACTGCGTAGTTGTTAGCTTGTGAAGCTAGCTTTCAAGCTATCTAGCCACCCAACGACTTTTTCCTACTTGTGCCGCTATGTTAGCTAACTAGCTAACGTTAGCCAACTAGCTGGGGCTACCACTACCAAGACGAGCACGTAACGTTACAGAAGTGTGCAGAACTTACCACATCCGATATTACTCGGCCTGATCTGTAGTATTAAAATCGGCTTGTATTTAAGCAAGAAACCTAACAAACAAGGTGACAATTCAACACTGCTGCTGAATGTAAATTGAAAAGTGTGTCAGGGTGGCGGGCTCTGTGTGAGTTTTTCCGCTGGACGGCTGCCTGCCCTGCTGTTCCCAAACCGTTTCCCCTCACTCTATTTCAGTTGAAAGCAAAGCAAAGCAGCAACATGTGCACGTTACAGACACAACCATCTTTCTAGTCCAGAGGGTTCACAGTAAGGTGAATCTGATTGATTTATAATAAGCTGATTTTATTATTCATCTCTAATATTCAAACAACACCACATGGAAGGTAAAATGTATTGAATTCTACACTATTTGCACGGTTTAATCGTATGTTAACTGTTTAGAACACCACCATTTTTTCACCCCCGTGTTTTCACGAGTAGACTAATCCGAAGTTCACGCAGGGCCAGCTGGGATTTGTAGGCATGGCGTGATAACACAATGTGCGTCTTGGGGGATCCGATCACAAGTGGAATGCACGCAGGACGAATTGAGACCCAGTCCTCAGATCACATTCGGAGGTGGTCTGGGTTGCATATGGCTACATTTTCTTAGCAGTGTGTACCATGCGTGAATGTATCCTGGGCCATATTGAAAGACCGCCTACTCAACTGACGTCCTCTGCGTAAACGGAAGTATGTACGTGTTACCTATACATACATGGAGCTTCAACAACTTTTATAACCAATGAAACAACTCAAGATATAGCTTTTTTTTAAATTTACTTTTATTCAAAGACTTGCAAACAGAGCACAGTGTATATAGGAACAGGATAGTGGAAGTCTAGACTTCAGGAGAAAAGCACAGAACCGGGTATTACATAGAGTCAAAATAATTAAATTCAGAAAGACCTTTTTTACATGATTAAAGGAGCAAATATAGACAGCACTGTCCAAGTACCAAATGAATGTGTTGACAAAACTGGAGAAAAATTTAAACAAACTTTCTGGGCAAAACATTTAAAGAACTTTGAAAAAAGAAGAGGAAGTGTGTATGTGTGTGCGCGCATGCGGGCATGCTGTGTTATTGCAAAGCTTTTATACAATATCTTGCATTTGAAGACTTTGAGTGACAGTTCAAGTAAATACACTATATAATAGAACCAATCTCAGTCTCCAGCAGCTAATGGAAAGGCTTGATCAGTTCAGGTTAACATATATTTGTACAACTGTGTGACTGCAAGCTCATGATTGTGCAGCCTCACTATCGAATGAATAGCTACATAAATAAAAAGGAATGAAAAATAATCAAATGGGATGAGCTGATTTGAAAAAGGAAAATGCCAGTTTGGATATGAGGAAGTTTACAACATGGAAGTAGAGCAAGAATTAGGAACCCAGTTCTTTGTATGTATTTACAGTTTGTAGGGAATAATTCAAATCATAACACTTCCTCAGTTGTTAACTCTCACTAATAGCTGAACTTTTTCACCACACTGTTCTTTTGTAGATTCAGTACTTGGATTCCAGTATGAGGAGGTTGTGTGGTAAGCATTCGTGCACATAATCTGGATTTGAAATGCAAACAAATTTTTGAGATTTTTCTCTTTGCAGCTATCATATAGAGAGATACAGTACACCGTGCCCCCCACACTCCAGAATGAATGCCATAGGGAGATTTCTCTTTACCAGTATTTTCAATATGAACACACAGTCAAACCAAACGACACTGCATGGTTACTTTTCATCTCAGGCGCAAGTGAATGATTCTTCTGGGTGAGACATAGATTTGAAACCCTCAAGTTTAAACTATAATCCAATGTTCCAGGTGTTGTTTATTGTATCATGTACACCTGCTTCATAGCCCCCTGCCCATCCCAGCTCTTGGGGACTGGCTGGAACGAGCGGCATCTCTCTGTCCATTCCTGTCTTCCTGCTCTCCTGCAGCCTGAGGTGTGGGTGGGGAGGGTGGGGGATAGGAGGGAGGAGGGATAGTCAGACGAGGGAGAGATGGCAGCACAGGCCTGGGAGAGGTTGGAAGAGGTGGGGGAGTGGCAGAGGTCGGAGTCGCAGAGTGCTGTGAGGAGCGTGCGCGGGAGCTGGCAGGTGAGGCGTGTGTGCTCCGGGCACGTGGTGGTTCAGCGGGGCAGTCACTGATTTGCTCGAGCAGTGAGGGCATGTCTCCCTCAATCTTCTCCAGCACGGCGGCCATTTGCTTTTCTATCTGCTCAATCACACTGTCCATTTGCCAGTCGCTTGTACTGCTGCTCCCGCCTCCTCCATGCTGGAGGCCAGTCCCGTACATCCCTATCCCTCCTCCACTTGTATACAGGGAACTGTATGGACTCCCATAGCTCCCTGCCATCCCCATCCCTACAGTCCCAACTTCTGGGTTGTATGGTGGGGCATGACGGCCCAAACTGGCAGAGCTGCCTACTGCATAACAACCCTGTCTTGTTGCAGGACCTGCCCTTGCTATGCTAAACTCATCACTGTATCTGTCGGTTCTCCTGGCATCCCTATCCCTTCTACCCATGGGGCTAGCATCACCCCTTAACCTAACTCCAAGTCCTACATCCACCCCAGCTCCAGGCCCCATTGCTGGAGTGACTGATGCTACGACTGATCTCTCTGCCACTGCCTCAGGTACTTGTGTCTGACACCAGCTGCTGTCAGTCTCATCCTTCTGCTCCCTCTGTGTGGCTGGCCTCTTCTCTGGTGAGGATGTTGCAGCAGCAGAGCCTTTGGGTGGAGGGCCATGGAGAGTGGCAGCCATCTTACGTTTGCTGCTGGGATCAGGGGAGGGTGTGTGTTTTTTGTCTGAAGGACCATCTGACAGCTTGGAGCGGTCAGGTGTCATCACAGGGGTCGGTTTGGATTCTGGGACTTTATTTTGACCTAAATTGGCTGCCATTTTCCTGGTTCCATCGCCTGTTGCTTTTTTTGCACTAACTTTATCAGGCGGCTCCTGTGCGAGTTTGGGGGCAGAATTTGATTGGCTTTGCTGACAGAGAGGCTCCTGAATATCTGATGGGGAAGTTCCTACAGTTGGGCCTATGCTCATCTTTGCTTCATCCTGTTTTTCTCCGACCTTACTCCCGCCCTCATCCTGGTCCACACCTGCCGGTGTACTTTCAACAGTAACCTCTAAAGACACACTACTTGACGTCACCCCTCCATCACTCGTCCCTTTGTCTCCCTCATCACTTGTCCCCTGGGACACACCCCCTTCACCATCTCCTGCCTCTTCACTGCCCTGAACCTCGGCTGAACTGTCGTTTTGTGCCTCGGAATTCTTCAGTCGTTGCATGAAGGTGGTAACACGGATCGCTTTCTGCAAAACAGGCAGAGGCAAAGAAAAAGGAGAAAAGGATAGCAGTGTAAAGAGAATTAAATTCACAGTCTGTTGCCTTTTTCATTAACACCCATATTGACTTGTTTCCCTAAAAGAAAACAAAAACTTTGAAACTGTAGTTGGTTACGGCAAAGCATAAAGAATAAGCTTCGAAGACAAGAGCATTTGACAAAAAGCCTGTCAAGGCACCATGATTTAGCATCATAATAAGCGCTGAGATGTGATTTGTGTGAAGTGAACAGTGCAGTAAGATTAGTGCCAGTTGTTTACTTCCAGGAGGCTATGATATATTGTACCCTGGTTTAAATCAATCTCAAGACTCACTCTCCCCAAGCCACTCCTTGACTGCTTGTTGACTGGAAAAGGTAAGTGAACAGATAAGTGTAGATCTTCTTCTCCTTCATTCTTACACCCATCTGTCTCCTTTCGATGTGCAAACACTGAAGGAGTTAGGGAAAATGTGTGAGCTTAGAAGTTGCTTCTAAACCAGGGAAGTGATTCTCTGGAAGTGAAAAGCCATTTGGACACAGAAACATCACAGAATACAACATGGCTTGACTGAGCAGCTTCTGTACAGCTTCAAGTATGACTTGAATGTAACACTGAAGTACAATATGGGGCAATGAGCCAGGATTCAAGTAAGAGGAATGACAGAGGTCCTTATATATCACTTCAGTTCAACAGTCCACAGTGGCCTAGATCCCTTATATCCTTTCTATTTCCACCTTATCCTTATCTACACACATAAAAAGGAGACAAGTAATGAGCAAACCCTCCTGTTGCTGATCATTATCTTATTTTTACCAATCTGGTTTCATAGACTAGTGCAGATGAGGAGCAAGAAAGGAGCAGAGCGGGCCACTTTGAACATCTGGGTTTAATCCAATGAAGAAAAGTGGGACAGAGTGGATGGATCTCTTCTGGAACAGGCAGAGTGACAGTGGGCAGGATCAGAGCTCATGAGGAGAGTTTCGCCAGCCCAAAACATGATCAATACATCTCAAGGCTGACTGAGGTTTAACTGGAACTGTTCCCTCATCATCATTATAGACAATTTTACCAATAGAAACCTCTTTTTAATTTAAGAGGATGCTCAGCCATTAGAAAGATGTTTTCTTATTGAATCATGCCAGACTGAAGGTGAGTTTCTGCCCGCGCTCTGTCCTTCCACTCTCCCTCAAAATGAACTACAATACCTTTAACTCCTGGGAACCACATGGGGAAAGAGAGAAGAGGGTTATAACTGTTACTTATGCTGTTAGGTCAGCACTGCCATCTCGACTTCCTCCTTCTCGGTCATCTGCTGGACATCCTTATGACCATCATCACATAATTCGCAAATGTATAACTCTGCAGAGTTATATGCTGAGCTAAAAGCACGTTATGTGCGAGCATCATTACAAATTAACCCAGTTATTGTCATAATCATTGGTGTCATTTTCACTGTAGTCCTCTTTATTATTGGCCCTAGCATTCATCCTCTTTCCTTTCCTTTCCCTCTGCTGTTTATTTGGCTATATTATAAGAAAATTCATTTACTGCTACAGAAAGAGAGTGAGAGTGAATTCATACCCGCCATTTGGCCTTTGCAAAGTTCTTCTCAAACTGGGCACACACACCATCCTTTAGGTTTTTCTCTGATGCACCATTCCCCGCAATCCTGGCACAGGTCACAGACAGCAAACAAGTTAGTGCAAACCATATAGATGTGTGCCAGAATGTTTGTGCTTTTATGCTTGTGTGCACACAATTACCATTCATGCCAAAGTGCATCCTGTGCGGTGATTCTCAGCATCTGGTCCACCTCCATGAGTCGACAGACAAGCTCCTTAGCTGAGAGAGAAACAATGAAGACAAAAAGTTAATTTTAAGTGGCATCTTCTATGATAAGAATTTAGGAAAAATGCCATCATGGGTGATGATTAAACATTTGGTTGTAATGGGTGAGATATAAGATGGTAATTTTGAGCTATGCAACATTAAATACCTTACTTATTGCTTTACCAACACCAACACCAACACTTCCACTGCTTCATGCCATTGAACATTCAACTTGGTATTTATTGCCATCATGTGGTGGAGATAAGTACCTGCAGGTGAAATGTCATCCCAGTATGGAGAGTCAAACTCAAAGTCACCAGCAACAATGCGACAGAAGATGATGCGATTATGTAGATCCGTGTTTTCCTCCTCTGTCTCATCATAAAAAGGAGGGTTACCTGATAAGCTGCAAAAAGGGGAACATACATAAAGAGACAGAGGAAGGGAAGTTATTTATAACATCTTTATAAATCAAACAAAACAATTATTCAGCTGAAATTTAGTTTGTATGGTCCTGCTTGTTGAATTATAGCCTTGGTAATTACTGATGGAGACTCACAGTATGAACATAATGACCCCCACAGCCCAGCAGTCCACAGGACGACCATATCGGTGACGTGCCACCACTTCAGGAGCTGAGAGGCAGCAAAGAGAAGAGCAGACATAAAGAGAGCGAGAGTGACAGGAAGAGAGATTCGAATGGCCTGAGTCTTTATTTATAAACGATCACACATTCATAATTCTACCTCGCACAAGCAAGCTCCCTTTTTCACTCTCTCTTATTCCCATTCCTTTCCCGTCAGGGCTTCTGTTCCCTTTCATTTTTTATTTGTCTAATAACTCAGCTAAGCATTATGAATAACTGTCCTGACCTTTCACTGCAGAGAACCAGGCCAAAGCACAGTTCTGCACTCCAAGTTGCCCTCACATAAACCTCAGAGAGAGAGGCAGCACACAGGAGATGAAAGGATATCAGAAGAGAGGAGGAGGAGGGCGAGAGTTAGGTGCTTTCAATTCTGTGTGTGTCTTTCACTGGGTTTTATGACTGTTTATGATCTTCAAAAGCACAGGGAAGTGAAGAACTCAGAAAGGTAAAGTATGACCGCAGGCCTATTCACAACAAAAGGTAAAGCTAATGGAGGGATGTATAACTGGATGAGAGATGGAGAGACATGGAGAAGTAAAGTTATATATAAAAACAACGACAAATAGAGGTAGTATCCTACCCAGGTATTCTGGTGTTCCACAAGGCTCTGTGATGGGTCCATTCTCGAACCTGGACAGGTAGAAATCTCGCAGAACTACTTTGTTGTGGTTGTTTTCTGTGTAGTACATCAGGTTTTCCAACTAAACAAAATAAGGGACAGAATAAGCATTCTCAAACAAATACACACAGACTTAAGCCCTACACTCTTATTCAGACCGTCATTATGGACATGTTATTGAACTGGTTCAGTGCCACACATATTATCATGATGTTATTATTATTATACAATAAAGTTTATTTATATAGCATTTCCTTAACAAATAATCTGCAGACATTTAATGATAACAGCACTGCAATCCATAAAATGCATATCTTGCATATTTTATTATATGTCTTGTGAATTTAATAAATGTTCAAGTCTGTTTGTGATCTGTGTTTCAACGGGCTAAAAGACAAATTTCCCCTTGGGGACCATAAAGTTAAAGTGGGGAGCTGAACTTGATGTGTTTTGATCTTGTAGTGAATAGAGGAGCGAGGTCAAATTGATTCACAGTCATCGTTTTACATGTCAAGCTTGTTTAAATCAAGATGATAGCAAGTGTCTGAAGTACACACTCCTGGCAAGAAGTAATAGATCACTGGGTAAATCATTACAGCCGTATTACTGTAATAAGTCTTGAAAATAATTTTATGTCATTTCTTGACAATGAAAGGCACTGAAGAGTGGGGGAAATCAATGACCAGAAACACACCAACTTGATTAAAGGAAGCATCTTGGCTTGCCTTTATGGATTGATTTTTATTACTGTACACTGATCTAAAACTGTAATTTTCATTCAGTTGCATGGTCTCATAGGATATATGAGCCTAGACCATTCTGTACAGGCTAAAAGAAAATTCTGGTTTCTACCAGTAGGGGGGTGTGAAGCCCAAGAGATGCTGTAATTCCATCCTAATGGGTTGATAATGAAGGCTAAAGATATTAATCTGTCTGCCTGTGTGTGCATCACTAGAGATTGCATTAAGCCATAAAGACAGTGTTTACTCCCTTGCTAAAAATGTTATCAAATGTCGAGTCATTAACTGAGATGGCAATGAGTACCATGCTTTTATGCCTCCATAGAGATTATTCTGACTATATAGGCTACTGGAAATTGCTTTCTGGGGTGTGATGGCAAAGAGGGCCACTCATAAATAAATATTTTTGTCATATTTCTTTCGGTGTTTTTAAATGTCTTTTAAATATCTTTTTACTGTAAGAGCACTTACCACATGTGCGCGCGCACACACACACACACACACACACACACACATACACAAACACACAGCCACACATGGCATCATGTAGGGTGAGGGAGAAAGAGAGTGAGCGTGTACCTTTAGGTTCCTGTGAACTATGTTGAGGGAGTGTAAGTATGCCACTGCCTCGAGGACTTGTCTGATGACATTGGAGGCGTCCCTCTCTGTGTAATTCCCTTGGTCCAGAATCCAGTCAAATACATCACCTCCTGTGGCACTGCATGCAGTCAAACACACACACACACACACACAGAAACATCAATGCACACATTACCAAACATACTAATATAAGTGAATACAAGTTGTTGCGACTGTTAACCACATGTTGCCACACAATAATTCACTTTAAACTTTTAGTAACACAGTTATCAAACGCTCTGTGCTCTTGTTTTATTGTCCATTAATGAGGCAATCTGCTTCTACGAGCCTGAAGCTAGCACTCCTGAGCAATTAAACATTTGTGTACTCTAAAAGTCTTGGTTAACTTTGGAGAGTGTATAAATGTGATCATCACGTATTGCCCTCAGCAGGAGGACTACTAAAGTGTGAGCTATGAACAGACACCAACACATAAACAGACTGACACACACACACACAGATAACTGCAATCACTTTGAATGCAGGCCGTCTTTCTGTATTTCAGCAACAGAAGGGGAATACTTTGTCCACTCAGCTCCTATCAATGCTATTTCTTTCAAGTAAAGTGTTGAAATAAACATAAAATGTTGAATAATGGACTAGTCACAAGTGACGTGGATTGGGCCCACTCTGGCATATTGATCCCGAGCTCTCTGTAGAGACCCTATTACAGCAAAGCAGTGCTTCAGGAGCACTGAGTAATGTTGAGCGTTACTATGAGCAAATATCTCATAAAATCGAACTCCTTCCTTTGTTGCTGAGGGGAATAACAGAGAACACAGTAATAAGAGGCTAGACTCAAGCCCTACCCTCTAGCTGATGGATTTGTTTGCGTTAAGGTACATGAAAGCACATACATGATAAATACACACACACACTTAAATTGTGATGAATGCTTACACAAGAAAGCTAAATAGTGAAACAGTAAAAGATACACTCACAGTTCCTGGATGATGAAGTATTCTTTCCGGGTCTCGAATGTGTCTATCAGCTGAAGGATGTTTGGGTGGTTTACCCTGGAACAGCAAAAAGGAGTCACAGACTGTGACCTTACAACAGTGAAGGGTCTCACATGCAACTGAAGGGGGCTAACCATTCTCTGGCTTTTGAATAGTCTTATATATACAAAGAAGATTGGGAGGGCGAAAATGTGTTTGAGCTGGGTAGATAAAGCACAAGTTACAAACACCTGAGTTTACAGTATTAACCAGGGTTATTCCATGGAATGTGTGAAAGGAAATAAGAACAGAAATGTCAAATAACAAAACACTTTCTCATTCTCCCCTCTCTCCATCCCTCAATCATACATCCATCTGTCTACAGACTGATTGCGTACAATTTCAGGATCATGATTTCGTTCTTGGCAGCCTTGCGGACTTTCCTGCCATCTTTCTTGAGGAATTTCTTGCAGACAAACACCTTGTCTGTCTGTCGGTCCTTAGCCAGGCACAGCTCGCAGAACTCCTTCCTATGCAAGAAGAAAAATAGAGAGAGAGAGACAGACAGAGAAAGGTAGAATATATCAATGTAATGTTAAAGCTCATAAGAAGAGTAGATGATTTTAAGAGACACTGCATAATATTCAAATTAGGAAGACAAAGTACACTGGCTGTTTTGGTTAAATTCAGTGAAAGAATTTAATTGGGTGAAGAGTCGTTGGATAGAATAAAAGGATCAAAAATAACAAATCTGAAATGAGTCTATTGCTGCCATCAGCTGGGCATTGTCTGGTTTTGAGCCTTTGGGGCATACAGTACTTCACCCAAATGGATTTTGAGAAACTGTGTGATACAAAATTAAACTACAACATTTCACATAAAATCTATAATGCCCAATAAATACTATCAAAAAATAGTGCTCCAATACTCCAATAGTGCTTTCTTTCTTGCTTAACAAATATGGCAAGAGTAAATTGCTTTAATCCCATTATATCTTTACCACAGTCTTACCACTGTTATAGTGCTTGTTATAAAATAAAAAAAATTAATAGGAGCAAACGTGTTCACTTAATTCTGAGTTAATATGTGTGTGTTATATAAAAGATGAGCAGAAATCTCTGAGGCCAGATGCTGATGTTGCCATATGGCCTCTTACACTGATTAGTGTGTGTGTGTGTGTGTGTGTGTGTGTGTGTAAGGGAGAGAGACAGTGTGTGTGTGTGTGCCTTCAATGTGTCAAGGAGAGGAAGAAAATGGTCAGCATTCGGTCAGTCAACAAGCAGTGATTTTTCCAGTTCTTTGAAAATATTTTTAGGCATGACACAGAATATTAAAACTGAATAAATTATAGACTTCCAACAGTGCAGTGTGTTTCATGAACTGTCATGATCAAAAATATACAGACAAATGGCTAAAATGTGAAAGATGAGTCTCTTAAGTCTGGTACACACCAGCCTCATGCTAATACCTTCTGTCATTCCTTCAGTGAAACCGTTTGATATGCCAAACCAAATCTGATGGATAATGGATCCAATTCAATTTGAAATAATTCATGAAGAGGCTACAGACCATTTGGCAATACTGGAATGTGCCCATGAATTCTACATGGGCGAGAAGTAAAAAAGGCAACAGAGATCCATGAATAAAGCTTTATGGTACTCACGCTCGGAGGACCTGTCCAATCTCATATTTGTCCGTGACATCAGACATGCTATTGTAAGTCCGCCCATCTCGCAGGGCAAGGCACCCAAATGGCATGACGGCATTCACCTAAGAAATAAAGAAAATTATATTTTAATTATTGCTCTACAAAGGGGGAAAGAAAAGCATAAATTATTTTGATGGCACCTTTAGGTAACTTTAGAATAGCAATTGCAAAGGTGAATGGACATGCATGTTAAAGAGGACAAGAGGTACTGATGAAACATTATGAAAGCCTCTAGTGGTTGAAACCAAAGACACCTAGGTGGTGTCATTACTACTAGCCTTGAAAGTCAGTATATACAGTATATTGGAGAACCACAGATACAGCCAAGTCAACTTCTGAACGAATCTGGATACTAACGCTTCTGACAGCCTGGTTGCGTGCCAGCCTTGTCAACAGATACTAAGCTACCCACTAAGCTTCTCTCTACTCTGTTAAAGTCTGCAGATTCTGTGCAACGTCTGTCAAGTTCAAGTTAAACTTTATTTATAAAGGGCAGTGTCCCTGTTTCCCTAAAGCAGCTTTCTTGTTCAGCAATCACTGGAGCCCCGAGCAACACTGACAGCACTGGGTTTTAATGACAGCAATATTACTTTTATATTTTAAATCTGCATGTGTGTGTGTGTAACTTTAAGTGTTAGTTTGGATTTGTCTTCTGATTTAGATCAGTGGTTCATGACCTTTTAAACTTCCTGTGAACATCCCTCAGAATGACTTTTAATTTCTCTTTTCAGCTTGCAGTAACTGTAACAGTGAAAATGCACTTCAAATGGGAAAAAATCAACATCCATTTCAGATTACGTACAATATATATATATATATAGTATATGTATTTCACCATAACATTCTTCTTATCATGTACACCCTAAAATAGCTTATGACCCTACAGGAGGTCCCAAACGCCCAGGTAGAAAATCAAGGATCTAGATAGTGAATCAGCAATCAATATACCATCTCACCACAGCCCTCAGGCAATCCTCACCCACATCCTTTAACACTCCATCTACTGTAGGAGACAGATTCCCTGGAAGCTTCAGCCATCTATCCTCAAGATCCTTCTCCTCTCCTAAATACGTGACAAACCTCATTCCTGTTGGAGCATTCAATTCCATTGTTTCTCTTGACTTTTCGTTACAGCTTATCTTCTGTGTCTGTGGGGCTTGGGACCACATCAAGATAAATCCATGGAATTGACAAAGTTAGGAAATATGTGATAGGAGGGAATGGGAGGTTCTTAGAGGGAGCTTTGATTAATGCGAGTGATGCGAGAGGCAGCTAGTAATGCCGTGAAGATGACTCCAGGATTGTGGTGTGTGTGTAAATGAGGGAGAGAGACGGAGAATGAAAGGAACTGAGAAAAGCACTAAGCACAGAAACACAATAGAAATCCTCTATTTTTTTGCGGGTGCTAATTTAGGATTAAGGAATGAATATCAGTGATTTAAAATCCCCACTCTCTCTCTCTTTCTGTGTGTGTGTGTGTGTGTTTAGCATCACCACTGTAGATGATAGGGCCAGAGGGGCTTCTGTTCTATAGTGGAGGCGGGGCTGGAGAGTACTGTGTAATCCCAATGCTGGCCCTAATCTCTAATCTGTACCCCTAATCCAGAGTGCTGGGATACATTGTGTGTGTATTTGAGTGTGTGTGTCTGAGCAAGAGCAAAGGTTGATGCGGATATATCACATGTGCAGATATGAGTTTAAGCAGAAGGATGCGTGTTGGTGTGTGTGTGTACGTGTGTCCATATGTGCGTCCTTGTGTGAGGGTAATGCTCCAGTGAGACCGAGGGGAATTTAGTGGTGGATTGAAAAGGCCTAGTTTTGCCAGAAGATTATGTAAGCACAACAACATTCCCATGACAAGGTCCAGGACAGTGAAGGTAATGCTGGCTTGATTTGAATGGAGAACATCCATCCCTGTGAGAACAGAGTGTCCCCACTGAAATATAGTACCAACTGCCAAGCACCAAATGTCATTTGTCAGTAAGGGTCAGCAGATAAGCTTGCCAATAACTTTTTCTAACTTTTTAGCACTGTGGTTCTTCACAGTTTTAAGTATTTCGCCTGCTCTAAAACTCCAGGCCACCATCCTCTAACTTTAAAGATAGACTCCATGATTTTGTCAGAATGCCTCTGAATCTCCACTGTTGATCTTTCAAAGCTCAACACAGGCCACAGTTGATTTTCAAGACATCAGCAGGTACCTGGGAACAATTTGGAGATTTGTTGGAGCTACTGGGCACCATTAGAAAACCACTGAGTGTATCTTTAGATTTTTACACTGGCATCTACTTTTTCACAAACTTTCTCCACAAGTTTAGCTTAAGTTAAAGTGATGCTGTCCTCTTTCTAATATTAATTCCCTGAAAGCTTGAAAGGTAGCTGGCTTCATAAAGAATATCGGCTAACTCTCTGTATTTTATGTATGAAGATCAGTTTATGGTCTGTCCTTTCTTGTAGGTATACTTGTCCTTCGTCTCTTGTGTCACTGACGTTTGTTTTCTCGGCCAAAAAACTCAGATGTCTTAAAAAACACCATACCTGCAGAATACTGAGTCAGAATGAACCTTGAAGTTGACAGAGAGTAGTAGGAGGCGATATGGGAGGATGTGAGAAGAAAAGAGATGAGAGGGGAAGAGTGGAAGAGACGGGAGATGAGGAAAGCGGTAAGAAAAGACGGGAACGGAAAGGCAAGGAAAAGGGTACACTGTGACTAAGTAAAAAGGTGGATAGAGAAAATAGTGTACATGAGAACAAAGTGTAAAACACAGAACTGCAGAGGCAGACTGAGAGTACCTCTCAACCTCACAGCTTCACAACTATGTGCGTGTGAAATGTTTGCACAGGTGAGTGTGTGTGTGTCTGTATGCACAGGTGGGTGCATGCAGGTATGTGTCAACAGGCTATGTGTGATACTGCGTTGTGTGACTCATGTTTATGAGGGTACGAAGGGCTGTCCCCAAAGTCGGAAACCACTTGAAGGCATGCTGACAGGGCAACCTCTCTGCAAAACAAATTCATGGTAGGCATTCTGAGTATCTGCTAGATTGGTGAAGACAGCACAGTATCAGAGATTACATGAAAGCACTATAAAGCAAGTATAATGCAACATTTCAGCCATTCTTAGTGACACCTTGCTTTGAATCAATCGATCAACAAATCTGGTCACTGTGTTTTGCGTGCTTTGACATTTCAATGGGAGAAATTCTTCGCATTCAATGCATTTTAAAGCTAAAATCCACATCTATCATGCAATGCAAAGATAATAGAGCAAACGGTGTCAAGTTTGTTAAGTTGTTTCTTAATTGTTGGTATGTAGTGAAAATGTCACTGATCAGGCAGGTAAACTAAAAAGTATCTCCAACAAGTAAATGTTCCATTTTTAGTGCTTAGTCAAATTAATTGTTTCAGGATAAAGCCCCTTGAGATCTCTCATTTTAAGGGGGTCTGTGGCGGCTTTCACCATAATCCATAACACAGATGGAAATATTAAAAAGATATTTGAAAATGTTTCAGATTTAAAACTGATTTCAAATAGAGTTTATGTTTATGTCACTCAGTTTAAATCTTACATTCAATTTGAGGTTGCACTGAAGAGTTAGACCGAATGAGCTTTATGCATTTTGTTATCCCATTTAAGCTTAAAGGGAATGAGGGATGTCAAACTTCAAATTTACTGAGTGTGCAGGTATCTGTTTTGTCATCACAGGCAATGATTACACATGTTCCCTTAGTGTGGCTCTCATCTGATCATGCAAGAACACATGTAACTATGGAGTGAATATAGTCTAAATATGATTTATAAATGTGTATTACATGATTTGTAATTGAAAAAAAAGATTTGTAACTGGAAAAAAACACAAATAAGCCAAAAGCCCAGATGTCACAGTTTTCAGCCAGCACTTAAACACAGCATGCATTTATGAATCTGTGGAGCTGTGACCAGCGTTAATATTGTTTCAAAATCCCAAAAGCAAAAGTAACCTTATCCGTGCGTAACAGGAGACATTTGTAAGTGCAGGAAGCTTTTTGAAAGCAAAAAGGATCAGATCTGAGAAGTTGAAGTTAAAAATCTGTAAGTAAAATATTAATAATTTAAATAAAATAAAATATCTTTTTTATCCAGTTACAAATCTTGTTTTAAAGTTATTAATCTTGTTTTTCAGTTACACATCTTTTTTTAATTTAGAAATCATGTTTTTCAGTTACAAACCATGTAATACACATTTACAAATCATATTGAGACTCTATTCACTCCATATGTAACAGGTCTGAATGCTTAAAAGTCAAATTGTTCTTATATTGCAGTGGTCCAGACAACTGCATGAAACTCTGACACAATAAAACAAACTGAAATAATACTTACACAATTTGAATAAAAATCTGTGTACATCCTTTTGAATGAGCATGTAGCAATCCTGTCATGCAGTACACACTGCAGAATAATTAGACAATTGCATGGTTTCCTGTACATTTTGCTTATAATTTTGAAATGCACACCCATTAACAAACAGAGGCACACACAGACTCATGTGTGAAGTCACACCAATCTATCCAAGGCATCACACTTTATCTTCAGCACCTGAAATCAAATTGCTTGTGCATGCCTCTGTGTCTTGAGTGTGTCTGTGCGCTTATTCACAAGTGTTATGTTCTGGCTGCAGCAAGGCTCAAAAATGAATCAAATGGAATAAAATATCTTTTTATCAGCTCAGAGGGGAAGTGTTTCAGTGGTTCTCGGCATCAAGGTTATTCTAAGAAAATCTGCTATTTACTGGCACTCATCTCTTTAGCCATCCTATCCTATTAAGCCCAGTCCAACGGGAAAAAAAAGGAAATAAATAATATGTATTTTGAGGTTTAGCACTAAATACGATATGCAAACAGAACGACCTACTGGAGAAAAGCAGTCTAGCACAGTAGGTCTATGTTCTGTGTGACAAGCTGCCGTGACTGGTTTGGCTTTTGATGTGCCTCCATTATAGAAAGCAGCAAATAATTGCAAATGTATGTTATGTAAATCTTCTACCGGCTGCTGTGCGAAGCCGCTTTTGCAGAGCCTCTCTGACAAGTGGTTAGGTGTGTTGCTGTGTCCTTGTCACTGTCATACAGATGCAGCACAGCGATGCTGGTAAATCAACAACATTGTCATTATCAGCATTGCCACAATACAAGTCCTGGTATCTGCACAATGTGATTAAGTGATGCCACATCGGCTTTGGGAAGAGGTGACACTAGATCTACGATATGACAACATCCAGATGTGTGTGTGTGTGTTTATAGAATATATCAAGTATGTCAATGGTGGCCTCAGCAGAAGAGTCAGAGCAGCACAGGGTTTGTAGCTGACCTCAAGTTACATCTACCTGTGTTAACAAGAGATGACAGGCCTCGCATGTCAAGCTCCATGTGAGTGCTAACTACCTGAGTTACACACATGTACATGCGCACACACATACACAGGAACACACATGTACACCCATATGTGAGCAGTAAGCACACACATTTTACAGCTCATCACATCACTAAACAATGGTCCTTATGTGACAGAGAAGCACACTGAATATATCTGGCCGTCATTAGTGTTTGACATGCCACTCTGCCTATATCATGGCAGCATGGACACAGGTGTGTGATTCTACAGGAACAACATGGTTATCCTTTCAACCAAACAGCAGGATCATTTCACTTAAAAGCCTCTTTGTCTTTCCCTGCCTCTCTTGCTTTCTCCTTTTTTTTGCCGGTCCCCCTTTTTACTGGAGCTCTGGTCCGAAAGGTTTAATCATGGCAATTCCTCACTGAGGAGGGGGAGAAAAACATCAGGGGTTATGATTGATGTGGCAACCCCTGATGTTCTTACTGTTACACTAATGGGAATAATACAGAGGAAGACTGCGAACCTGTTCACCATTCCTGCACTTTATAACCTCTAATGCTACTGTGCTATCCCCTCGGTGCGTGTGTGTCTGTGTGTATGTGTAAATTACACATGTACACACACCTACACAATAACGGACAGAAATGTTCTGTGTCCCAAAAGCCCTCTTAAGCCCACCCTTATCATCTGCATTTCCACTTTTATTATTACCACATATTTGCTCTCACATTTGCATGTGTCTTGATTGCAAATCAGTGTGAATCTCTTCATCTGTGTATAACAAGACATGACAGCTTCAGCCTGTTCCTTATAGATCAATCAAGACCACCCATGATATAGCCAACATGACTTAACACAGAAAAATCCAGCATCTGTAGTGCTTAGGGTTTCAAATTCTTCTGAGGAAATTTCATTAGTCACAATCTTATGTAAGAATTGCGCTGGGTGTAATTAGGAAAGCACAACACAATGAATATTCTAGACACAGCTGAAAGCACTTTCATATTGTCATTAATACCATTATGGCCTACAAAATGTATTTACGGTAAGAATATAATGGAATTAAGCAGAAATCAGTCCACTGATTCCTACTGAGCTCATTGCCTGAGTTGATGAGTGTGTGCTGCACAGAAGCCTGAGGTTGGTCCCTGGCCTTATCAGGATGCTGTGACGTGAAAGTGGGACAAATAAAAGAGTTGCAAAGATGTGACAGAGTACACAGGAGAGAAGAGCTGAAGAGGAGAAGCAGATGAAGGGCCAATTATCAGCATTACTGTGCTTGTTAAAATCAAGTGTAGGACAGGATACAAGAGTGAGATGGTGATACACACACGTATACACAAACCTTACAGTATTAGGAGTGCATGTGTGGATACCTTGTAATGGTTAGTTTATGTGTGTGTGTGTGTGTGTGTGTTGCATTGATACCCATTATATTTGCTTCTTCCACTGAGCTCCCAGTATGTGGTCTTCTCCAAGCTTGTTATAAACACTAATTCCCTTATTACTCACAGAGCGGCTCTCATCTAACGTTTGTACGTGTGTGTATGGTGTGTTTGTGTGTGTAAGGGAGAGAGACAGTGTGTGTGTGTGTGTGTGTGTGTGTGACTGCAAGGCATACACAAGGCCAGAAACAGGCTTAATAAGGAAACGCTCTAATGAAAATTCATCACATCTGCCCAGAGAGAGAGAGAGAGAGAGAGAGAGAGAAACACATTTCCAAATGCAGATGCATATACAATCTGCCAAACTCATGGTGTCACACACACACACACACACACACACACACACACACACACACACAAACACAGTGCATGCATATACAGCGTTGCCTTATTCTGAATGATATTCATTTGTTTAGAAACCTTACACCACTATGTCAGAAATACCTCCATCCTTACCTTTCAATCCCTCCCCCCTTTCTTTCCCCCTCCCTTGTGTCCTCTGTTTCCTGTCCCCTCATTAGGAGTGTGGATCTGTGCAGGTCTTGCACAGTAAGTGCGTCCTCAGGGAGAAGGGCCACAGAGTACCTTTTTTTTTTTTTTGACAAAAGTGTGTATATGTGTGCATGTGTGTCTATGGCTTACGTTGAATGATGCAATGTCAGGCTGACGGGCTTACTCTCTCAGACACCAGAATAGCCTGAGGCAACACCTGCAGGCACACACATACACACTGCATGTATACAATACACAGACTGAATGATGGGGAGTGTGTGCTTTGTGTGCTTGTGTGTGTGTGTGTGTGTGTGTGTGTGTGTGTGTGTGTGTGTGTGTGTGTGTGTAAGTAACATTTTGTGCGGGTAAGTTGGATATACACTCATACGTACAAAACCGCATACACAGAGTCAGGAAACGAGCATTTCCTCTCCAAGTTGGACGTAACATCAAAATAGGAAATCAGAGCTAGAAAAAGAGAGAGGAAGCGTGATGGGGAGTTGAGTAGGGGATCATGACCGAGGAGACAATCATAGATACAGTATATTATGTAAATCTATAGCATGAAGCATGTTTTTGCATTTATACGTATAGAGCATTTTTCTCATAAGAGACAAGCTGTGGAAATATTTATGAACAAAAGCATGAGCCTTCTCTCTCTCTCTCTCTCTCTCTCTCTCTCTCTCTCTCTCCCTCTCTCTCTCTCTCTCTCTCTCTCTCTCTCTCTCTCTCTCTTTCTCTCTCTCTCTCTCTGTCCTTACTTTTACTCACAGTCACTCTACAATGTGGTTTTACAATTCTGGCTAACACATTCTATCCAGAGCAGTAAAAGCTATCTGTTTTCATGAACCACACGCACGCACACACACACTGCCCTGTTTAATTTGTTTTAATAAACAAACTTGATTCAACAATCTGCACATATGATGAAACATTATTACAGATTTATGTTTTTCTTTTTATATAGAAATATCTCTCCATTATCCCCCCCTTAGCCCCCCAGCAATCCTCTCTGCTCATAAAAACACAATAATGATAAATAAATATAATAAGTAGAGATAATTATAGTTACATTTATTTAATACACATAACAAAACCCATCCCATTTATATATCCTGTAATGGTTTCTCCATCAGAATTCAGGGCTGGAGGTTGCTACAAATTTAAATGCCCTATCACCTATTAAACAAAAAACATTATTCACATACATAACATTTGCTAATTCCCAACTAAACATAAAAAGCAAGTGAGGATGATGGGAATGTTTTTAGTTTAGCATTTGGACATTTTGGATCATCACGATCCATTGACGAGCTATTTGCTTTGACCCGTGGCAGAATAGCATGCATCTGACTCACAACTAGAAAAGATATTCTGTACTGTACACTAATAAATGTAACACATGTACAATGCAATACCATACAATATGGTTGCCCTACAACAAATACAAATTAGTGAAGCTTCTAATGCTTACTTTTTCTTGAGACTGTGTAAGAGAAGTGTTGATTTAATTCTGCTAATTTTTGGAGGAAGGGTGCACCTTATGTTTTATCTCACCCATATGGGTACAGGATATAACTAAAATGTGTTATATAAGGTGTACCTAATATTTAGTTTTCAAATTGAACGTTAGGAGATAGGGATTATCCAATAGTAAATAGTAGGGCTTTTGTATTGTAGTGTATAAAGCTGTACAGGTGTTACATTTATTGTGTCCATATGCTGTATATGAACCACATTAATCATGGTTGAGCTGTGAGCACATGTGCCTTCAGAGAATTGTGTGCTTCTGCGTGGGGCAAGGACATACAGTAAATACTGCCATTGTGCAATAAAGATTTTATAAATAAATAAATAAAATTAACAATCGTACCCTCGGTTGTTCGTAGGCTTGTGTAACTCCAAGTGGGTAATAGTACGGCTTTCTGTGTTTTGGTGGTTGCCTAGCTGATCTTTCCCCCAAATGTCCACCAAGTTTTTTTTTTCTTGTTTGTCTTTTTGACTATGTTCACAATAATGTGGATTAAATTGAAAACACAAAACATTTTTATTTTTATTTTGGCCTTCTATCCCTTCTAAGCTGGCATTTGCTATCCCTGGAAACAGAGATTTCTGAAAATACTCGCAGCCCATGTGGGCTTTGCTGATGTGAAATTGTCAGCCTTGAGCTATAATGAGGATGGGGGAAAAAGAGCTTTCTGAAAATGCTGATGTGTAATTGTCAGCTTTTCGATTTGACATTAACATAGCCACAGCACGTCTGCTTACCAGCAATGTTAAACAGCCACCTTAACATTATTTCTGTAATCTCTGTTCAAATAAAAACAGTGATTGATCTTAGAGCAACGACCCAGAATTACCATTATCCTTAGAAACAGGTAGTTATTTTGACCATCAATCACAAATCAATGTTTTACACTTGTGCAGTCATTTGAAAGAGAAAGAAATAAAGCAAGATGCAACAGAATGGAACTTCACTCCTGAGACTAAGTGGAGCACTGGAATACAATCATTTAGTTGTTTGCCAGTTATAGAGGTGTGGATAATAAATAAAAAGTGTGTGACACATGCTTTAAATATTTTATTTGTTGTTGTTATATTCAGTTTGCAGTTTCAGCAAATTTAAAAACAGATAACAAGCTACAGATTTGCTTATTCTTGTAACTATACCCCAATGCTTTCTCTTCATCCTGATGTACCTGCATAGAGTCTTTAAGTGTGAGGAAAACAACGCTGCTCTTTCTCATTTGTCTTTATTGTGAATAAATGTGTATTTATACAACATTCACGTCCCAAAACAAAGCTTCACTCATGAATGCGGGCTGGGTAAAACAGACTTCATGCGAAAAGTTTGTGGTGCAGAAAAAATTGCCATGCCAGGCAGACATGATCATGTCGCACATGGCTCACGTGTCTAACATAAAACCACTGAATTAAATGGTTCCTGTCAACTCTGTCAAGCGCACAACTCACAGAATGCAACATAAACGCTTTTGGCAGACATGAGAGATTAGACAAAAGGCATGGAGACAAGAAGGAAAAGTTGCTAATGGTTTAGAAGCTTGAGATCATTATAAAACATTCAGAAGATATGCAATACTCAAGGGAATGTGGAAAGCTAATGGCTATATCCACCTAATAGTGTGTGTGTGTGTGTGTGTATTATACATGTGTGTTTTTGATGGAGTGGTGGTTGTAGTGGGGAATGTCAGTGGAGAGAAACAACATTCACTGTCAAGTGGTTTCCTCCACAGAAATTTGCAGCACAGGGTTGAAGAGTTGAGTGTGTGCGCACAAACACACTCACACATACCAGGTAAGCACACAGTGTATCAATGACTTAAAATGCAACTCCCTTCAGGGCTATGAGCCGATGCTACTTTTACCAACCAACTTAATTTGTATGTGTGTGTGTTAGGGGGCACTTTTGGTTACTCTTAATCCACTTTTGGATGATTGAGAAGGGAGGGAGGGAGAGAGAACTCTCTTTCTCTTTCTGTCTCTCTCACACACACACTCTGTTCACTTTCTCTGTCAAACACATACAGACCCACTAATGCACCTACCCACAATCCACCTACACACACACACTCCAAATGCACATGTACATGTGTTAAGCCACTGGTCTCACTGTTAGGTTTGCCCTCTCTGGGGAATAAATTAAACCGTGAAACCTTCTTTGCCAGTGTCCACTTGTGGTTGTGTGTGTGCTTGTGTGTGTGTCCATGCAGACACATAATCGTGGGTGTGTATCTCCATTGATCACGATTGCATTAATTCATTCCTTTTGTGGCCAAACATGGCCTTTAGACACACCGCGCAGAGTGCCTCTCCAAAACCCCAGACTTCAATTGAGAGGCTCAATCCGCACCTCAGTTTGCATGCACACACACGAACAAAGTGTGAGACACAGTGACACGGGGGGAGACGCATACAGATACACACACAATCTAACACACAGACACAAGCTTTCACAGTTCCTCACACTTCTGTCATATATCCATCTAGCACTGGATGTTCAGCTAATCATCAGCACAGAAAAACTGAAAAACAAAAGAAACTTCAGCAGGGAATGTGGAACACAACATGGCATGAGCTTGAACTGCTCCATTGACCGTAAAAGAAAAAAAGAAAAAGAAGAATGTCACAAGCAGAGCTGCAACTAGATGACTCTGTTTCCTCTCTTTTATTAAACAGCAAATACACATTGTCAAGTGTGCTCTGTGTTTTTTCACCACTAACTGTTGCACAGCATATGACTGTGAATGTGCATGTGAGCTTACTTTCATTCCAGTAACCATGTTATCAGAGTAAAATGAGTTTATTATACAATATATGTTGAAATTGTGAATACAGAGTTCCACTTGTTTTCAATTGACCTGCCTGAATAAAGGGTAAAATATAACATCATTCAGTATTCTGCCTTATGTGTTCTTATTAAATACATGAAAACAGTCACTAATTCACCTTTGGAAACACATAAACCACACACATATATTCTCTTTATATTGAGTTTGAACCCTCTCACAGAAATTAAAATGTTCAAAGTTTAGTGTATTTTAACCAGACACAGCCATTTTTTTCTTTCAGCATAACTTGGCCACTCACTAAAATCTTCCCATGACTTGCCTTTAAGTTTCAGGGCAATAAGAGACAGCTCTGCTATGTGAGTCAGTTTTTGAGAGGTGGTTGTTTCTGATATACCATGTCACATCTGCAGTAAGCTGAACCCTGAAGGCTTCTGCCTCCGTCGCACATGCATACACACTTCTGCTCTAAAAAAAGGTAAGCATAAGCATCACAAGGACCAAGGACACAGCTGTTACCATTATACACACATAGATGTCATACAGAAATACTTATAGTACAAGTCATATCAGATAGGTGTTGTTGCACAGAAACAAACACACAAAGAAAACACAAGGAATCTGAGCAAAAGCCACTTTTACATTAGAGGCATTTAGATAGATAGATAGATAGATAGATAGATAGATAGATAGATAGATAGATAGATAGATAGATAGATAGATAGATAGATAGATAGATAGATAGATAGATAGATAGATAGATAATC